>JAGXCT010035026.1:0-45524 GCA_022495035.1 Philopotamus ludificatus
TACTATATGAAACGAAGTGGGCTAAAGCAACATGCAATATGTTCAAGAAAAATATTATGAACGCGGAGTCAACAGTAGGTAGAACACTAAGTGGCTGCGTAAACATTGTCGGATGCATATCAACCAACAGTTTAATTTCAAGACATATTAAATATTAATAAGAATTAAGGAAAACCCCCGAATGGACGTTGAATGTCAAGGTCGGGGTCGGAGATGAATTCGGTACTAAATGTTTTGATTAAATTTGAACGAGTCCCGGATGTTTCTCAGATAAGCATAATTTATTACAGCAGTCCTAAATAAATATGGGAGTTGAGATAAGAGGCTGATCCAGATCCTGCCTTGACATGTATACCGAATGCAAACGAATGTTATTAACGTTTCAATACATCCGTGACCGACGTTGGGATCTCTTAACCTTCGGCAGCCACTCATTACCAGTCTTCGCGGCGCAATTAGTGCTGCATTGCCCCCGGCCGAAAGTCAAACAGGCGGAGGATCGGTGCACCGCATACCTGAGCCCGAGTGCAAACAGTGTTAAGTCGCAAAGGACAATACTCACGATTGAGGGCCCTCTTCTGTGTGCCGGGCAGCAGCGGCGACGACGGCTACCACCACCACCAGTTCAAACACGCTAGGTGTGAAATGTGGGGAGCGGCGCGCGCGTGTGGACACGTGTGAAAGCAAACACCGACGGCTACCACCGACACCCACTTGTGCCACCACTTCTTTTTTGGGTGGAAAAGGCATTTATTTAAACTGCACACTGAGTACACACGGCTGCAGCCCGGCGAACTTGGTCCCTGGCCTCGAGTGGCTCAGACGACCGGTCGAAACAAGGCACTCGTAGTCAGATGCATCGGTGCAAAATCGCGTGACAACGTCTGAAAATAATTAAGAAAAAAATTGCAAAACTCACAACCAAATATAGCAATTTAGTACAAGGCTACGCTTTAAACTGAAAACTTGGAAAAACAGTCCTCGGACCAATAATAAATAATATTTTGTTAAAATCGCAGAATTTTCTCTTAACTCAATCAATTTTTTTAGTAAATTTTGCATATTTCATATAGTAGAAATAAACTTAAGAGCGCTAAACAACGTATCTATATTATGTTGTGCATAAAACGTAGTATATTTTATTTTAATAAAATCCAAGTTTATTATCTTGATAAAAAAATGCTTCTATTTTTGTGTGTTACAGCGGAACCATGTTGTTGGATAGTGTGTTATAGAAGGGTTTCTTGGATATTAAAATGTTCGCAGAGATTTTTTCAACAGCATCTTGAATTCTATGATCTACTTTTTGCAAAGATCTGTTATTTTCGTTTGTTAGCTGTTGGCTAATTGGAATAAATACTGTGCAGTTTGATATTTATTTGAATGAGGAGTTTTATGGCATATTTTACGTTCTTCACGAACATAAGAACAAAAATAGTTATTCATGATACGCTTCATAATTTGGTCGATATTTGGGATTTTTTAACTAATCAATATGACGCGTATATGACACGCGCACCCGACGATGTCCCGCCGCACACTGAGGACACGCCAACGATAGACCGACCGCTAAATTCCGTGGCACATGTCAATATTATACGTTTCACTGGCACTTGGCATATCGTAACGGATGGAAGCGAGAAAAATCATCGCGCCCGTGATTACAGAAACGAATACTATTGTTTTTATTTTTTTTTAGCAATCGTGGACAATAAAGTCAATGATTATTTATAATATTTATTTTTAGACCTTTTTAAACAGATACAAATAATTTGTACTATGAAGAATTCATATAAAAAGAATTATTCGAGAAAAATCAAAAACTAGAAGTACCAAATAGACCCCATCGGCACGGCTAGTTCAATGACAACTTTGACATTGCTTCTTTCCCATTGATTGGCTTATATTTGCAGATATAGACGACACAGCAACTCAGTTTTCTAACCGTACATCATTTAATGTCGATCAATGATCCCTTTCAGTCAAAATGTAAAATCTTTTAAGAGCCGCGGGTTGCTTACTCCTGATATAAGGGTGATATTGTCCTAAACAATGCATACATTGGTGCCAATTACTTGAATTTATTGGAAAAAATTGTTTTACCATTCGGGAGGACTTAAGTGAAGATGGCGATTTTATTTCCAACAGGAGACGAAGTACTCTACACTATCATCATTATGTTTGAGCATATTTTGATGAGAATCTTCCAAGCAGATGGGTTTGACGAAGAAGACCTTGTCCGTTTCCCAGGCCTGACGCCACTCGACTTTTTCTTGTTCCTTAAAGATAAAAAGTCAACGCCAGAAAACCGAAGACACTGGAAGAATTAAAAGCCGCATTCAGCAGTGTATTGGCCAGAACAGTTATCATTTATAATATAACCAGTGTTATGACCTGTAGGTAACATGCATATTAAATTGATAATGTAAGTTAAGCGCGACTCAGCAAAGTTAGTAGCCGGATAGGTGTCCGACGAAAACTAGAATCCAGAGAATTCTTCATAACACAGGCCAGGGGGTATGTATGTATGAGGAATAGACCCATATATAATAATTAAATAATATAACGCCATTTAAAAAATTAACCAGTGTCATGGTTTGACACTGTGGGGAATATAAGTGCTAGAGATTAATTCCCCTTGCATCTTTAGCATTTTTTTATAGGGGTGAATGGCGCTTTAGAATCGTTCAGTATGTCATCCATCGTAGTGCACGTATTTTCAGTCGTTTCCTTATTCGTTTCATTCCGATTTTATAATTTAACTAACCAATGTTTTAGTTTAAATGATACTTTTTTCTTAGATTAACTCTTTGACTATTGATAAACGATTTATCGATGTCTTTTTTAAATTATTAAAAAAAAATACGTAATTCACAAAAGATAATATGGACCTAGTATTAAATACTATTAAAATTAAAATATATATTGATTGCAACCGACTTAGTAGTAGTACCCGAAAAAAAGTTCGTTTTTTAACTAAAAGATTTGAATGCTTACAAAATTTGTATTTTTTATACAATAAATATAATTTTCATTAGCAGATACAACCTTTTTTCACCTATCTGCTAAATGTGTAGGAAAAAATACTTCAACAAAAATGCTTCAACAACAAAAAAACGATCGTTCTTTCGAATACACTGAATAAGTTATTTGAGGAAAATGTAAAAATCGTCAATACCTGAGATAAGAATAAATTTCAAATCTTGATTTAAACTTTGATTAAGATATCATTTATTCATGCAAGATTCATTCAATTAACTATTTCCTCACAACACGGTCATAAAAATTTCAACATTAAGAATGCAACGAATAAAGTGTGTGATTTTTTATTAAGAAGCATATTTTATTCAAAATCACCACTGAAAATTTGCAACGAACGGCGAAAACAGATGAGTTTTTTGTCAGACTCATCTGTTTTAGAGTAACGACACTGAATTTATATGCATATTTTTGCGATAAATTAAATCGAAAACCGCGTAAATATTTATAATTTTTATATCCATCGCACATTTTATTATATACGCGTGTATAGTGCAGAATAAAGGGCATATACAATCCATAGAATCTCATGGATCAACGTATGACAATTATATGCAACGATAACAAACGCGCTAAATATAGGCCGAGCATTTTCTTACATATTTATTTAATTTAATCGTTTGAAACTATACACGGAACGTCGATAGATTTAGACTATTAATTAGCATATTGATATTCGGATCAATCAATCGCGTTGTTTGGACGGATTCTTAATTCGCAATCAAAACAAATTTCAACAGCAAAAAATCGGCGAATCATAATATCGCGGCGGCGTTCGCCAAAAAAACAACGGCATATTTGTGTTCGCGAGAGATGGACGTATTTAGTATACACGGTGTCGTGCGTCCGTCAAAAGACGGCCGACAGCTGTCGAGGACGCGTGCACTCGGCGTCGTCGTGCGCGCGATTCGGCGTTGGAGTCGACGTCGGCGTCGTGTTTACCTGCCGCTCTGCCGCTCTTCCGCTCGTACTTCGGCCCTACTTCGGCCCTACCTCGGCACTGTCACTGTTCGGCGGCGTCGGGAGCGTCTCGACACGTGCTTCCTCGCGAGTCAAGTATTTTGGTGGACGGACGCGTATTTACTTTACCCCATATCTGACGCCGGCCACCGACTCTACACACATCGCACTATGTGGTCTCGGCATAAAGGCCCATTCACACCGACGCTTCTTATACTCTAATTTACCCGAAACTAAAATATTCACATGTTTCAGACGTGTAATATATTGAATATTTTAGAGAAAGCATGTCAAACTCAGAGAATGACATCGACCAAATAAATACGGTTTAAGTTTATGGTAGTTACAAAAAAAAAGCAACTTACCTTAGGGAAAAATCTTATTCCCAGTTTTAAAACTTATCTAAGGCGAATGTCAGTAGTTCTGGATCTAACAGGGGATCCTTTCATAATATAAAATAACTGTTCACATCCAAAGCTACTTTTATATGCAATATTTTTGTAAATATCTAAACCTAGCAGATAAATATTTATAAAAATCAGGTACACCATCTTCAAAAAGTTTTGCCTTTAAATCTGTGTCACACTGAATCTAAATTATCTCTATGTTTATATGAATAAGTACAATCGACCCATTCTATAGCGCTCCCTGCTTTAGAGCGGCATATGCGCCAGTCCCTTATATAGTGATTCCTTCTAGATTGCCATTTCCTACAAAACGCTAAATTTTTATTTGTTGTTCAATTAACGAAGTACAAATAAAACAACTAAACCCCAAATTTTGTATGGTATTCTATGAGTCGGATTGTTAAAGCTTGGTCCTTATCTCGATGCTAAAGGAAGGTTATTTGTACTGAGTCTATATTTATGGAATAAATTAAGATCACAGTTTTCCCTAGACTCAACTTTTTAACTGCTTTTCTTATAGAACTTAGAACTAGTATACATTTAAATACTTGGTCACACATGTTCGTAATGATTTGATCTTTTAAGTGCATTTTTAAATTTAATCGTGGTTTTTTTATGTAAAGGATGTAGGATCAATCTTATAACCATATTAAGTCGAAAACAGCCTTTTTCATATACCTAGGATGACCTGCTTAACGCAGCTGATGATAAAGCAGGTCAAATATCTAGCATGTTTGTCGTAAAAGTTTTCAGTCCTCAAAGGGCTTTTAACTAATACGGGAAGAAACACCTTTGAATTCTGGGGCTGTGCAGAATCAAAATAGCAGGAGAATAAAATTTAATTTAGGATATACGTATAATACTATATTGATACTCGACAGAGCAGAAGAAAAGGCTTAACTGGTCAAAAGAATTTAATGTGAATGTAAGAAACAATACTTGAGATCAATAAGTCTAAAATCAAGCTGACGATAATCGATAAAAAACAATTAACTTTTCAAGTAAAGGTTAAAAGATTAATTTATATTTGAAATCGTGAGCAATGGAAATATGAAGCGAATAGGGATGACCAAAAATTTCAATATCCTAATTTGGAAAAATGAGGGCATATCCAAAAATAAAAATATTGACGCCTCTGAGATTTGGTGCTGACGACGCCTGCTAAGAATACCATGGAAATTAATCCCAAAAAGGATTCTATCCTAGAGGAGCTGGGCAACAAACAAAAAAACTCTTGATCTTGATTGTATCAAAAGTATACTTCGACACTTTGGGGTGAATATAGAAATTGTCACGTTTGGTGATGTACAAGAGAAGGAGCAAGGTCAAATCAATTTATCATTCATCAAGTGAATCCCAATCATAAGATTAAACAATTTTTAACTCATAAATATGAATGAAGACCTTATTAATATCCTTAGTAATGAATTAATTAAATTCTTTGAAATAAAAAAAACATTTTTATTTTTAGCTCAGATTACGTGTACTGTTGCCGATTGCGAAATATAAAACAAAATGTCTAAAATTAATTTGCTAATTAATTAAATGCGGTTGCTAATTAGCGCCGAGTGTGAACGGCGCCTCTTCACTCGGGGCGTCGCGCGAGTGTGCGTGCGACGCCGGCGCCTGTGTGCGTGTGTGTGCGCGAGCAGCTGATCGCGACGTGGGTGTGGGAGACTAATGAGGCGGGAGTGGGGGTGGGAGTGGGCGCGGGGGTTGGTCAAGTGTAAGGAATGGAATCAATAGGTGGTGAAGTGTATTAATGATTATTATTGTTGAGATCAGACGTCGGCAAGCCGGGGGCGATAACTAAATAATGGATAGCCCTGTTATGCGCCCGAACAAATATCCGGCCCTGTATTTTCATAATAATTAACGATAATTTTCCCCGTAATTGAGCGGAAGAATGGGCCGTTTGTGTTGCGGCTACTTGAATGCGGGACAATTGGCGGTTGGATCAACGAGTCACAGTTATCTTAAATAATTAAAAATATCTCTTATTTTGATTAATCCAGAACGAGGATGATGCACAAAGGTAAACATTGCGATTCTCGATATAAGAATTAAGAAAAGTTGCTAAGAAATCATTCGACTATGTCCTTATTTATTTTATACACTAATTTTCCCAATCGTTTTTCCCAAAAAAAAAAAAAACGTTAATTAATATTAATTTTGTTTATTCAAAGTAGTCGACAGTTTTTATTCTAATCTTAAAATCACTCTTTAGACCCAATATGATTATATTCTTAATCGGAGACTGAGGCATTCTTCATCCATTTAAGACATCTTTTACCTCACAATAAAATTAGATTTATTGAACAGACATATTGCTAAAATGGTTTCTAAAAAAATATAGAACTATTTAAATCGCCGTAATTTAGATATAAATTAATCTCATCCATAATTTAACACGTTCGAAAATCATAATTCAAACTATAATTTATAATTCGCTAATTGAAGTTTCAGCTGCCGAATCGATTAACACTTAATGATTAGGTTAGATTCAGCATAATTAAAATATCTATAAATTTACCTATACTGCTACAAGTTGTAAAGCTTAGACCCTACTCTGAACACTGGTGCATCTCTATACAGGTTTTTCAATTAAAATTCACCTTTTTGCATTTTATAAAGTATCAATTGTCTTTAAATCTACAGACGGAGCACCAGATTACCTAGGAAAAAAATCTGTTTAAAAACCTGAAAATGGTTTCAAGCTTGAAAGCGCTAGCTCCAAAAACACTGCCAGTTATATTATCAATAGTTCTGGATCTAAAAATTCTAATTATGAATTTTGTGAAAGGAGGAGCTTTTAATCCACGAGTTTTTAAGCAGTTATGCATTGATGTTGATGTAGTTCATCATCTACTCCTTTTCCATTCAAATGTTCGATGGCTTTCCAAGAGGAAACGTAACTGAGTATTTAAGCTTTAATTTTTTTTGTGTTAAAAAAAATAAGGAGTGGATTATGCGTCCTGCCCTTTTAAGAGCTTTTAAGCCCACATACCAAGGACGAATCCTTGAACCCCTGAGAGTCGAAGAGTACAGCTTCGAAGCTGTCCAGGAATTCGCATTTCTATGTTTATTTATTACGAATGACAATGAGACAAATTTAGAAGGACGAAGAAAATCATGCTGGAAAATCGGTGCTATTTTGGACAACAATTTGCATCTACGGTCGAGATTACTCTCAAAGTAGAACAAAGTCAAGCTCTACAAGACCCTCACCAGGCCCATCCTAACATATGGATCTTAATGTTGGTCTTTGACTAAACAAGATGAGCGACAACTGCACATCCTACAGAGAAGAATTCTAAGACGAATATTTGGATCCGTATTCGACAATGGAGAATGGAGTATCCGAAGCAACGAGGTGCTGTACTGACTATACATTAAGACTGGCTCTACAGATAAGCACGCCACTTTCGCACACTCTATCGCTTACTCTAAAGCCCGGGAAGTTCTCCTAAGCTAAGATGTCTTCAAATGTTTCACCAGCAACAAGACTACAGGTTTCCCATCAGACTATGCTATTAGCCTCTTTCATCATCTAGACAGCTGGAAGTTCGACTGGCAGTCAATTGCTCCTCCAAGGCAACGAGTGACAACAGGGAATTTCGTCGACGAGGAGGAACTAAAGGCGCACCACCCGCCGTCGGGTGGGGACTCTAGCCAAGAGCCCCTCTGTTAGTTTCGGAGGACGTAGAAACCGCAGTGACCTGCCTGGCATGCTGACTCGCGGGTGCTGCCCGGAGTGTGATCTGCTCTAGGGGACGTCCCCACTAGCTCCCGTCCTCTTGCTCACATCCAGCACCAAGGGGAGGTCAAGAGGGACCACTCGCCGGATGTACTGACTATACGAGGATATATCGGTCACAGGTTGCGTCAGAGTGGCCAGACTATGGTGGGCCGGTCACGTGTCAAGGATGCGGGATAGTTGTTGACAGCCAATGAAATAGCTTATGGTTGAGAAGCCTTCCTATCCCCGGAGGAAAGGAAGGTTGAGCTAGGTTAAGGCTGAGGTAGTTGGACTGTGAACAGAGGGATAGTGCATCATTGAAACTTACCGGAAGATGGAGCGACGTAGCGGTAGACTGGAAACAATGGAGAAGGGTGTTGGATGAAGCCAGGGCTCTACAGTTAGAAGAGAAAAGTAGAGTTAAACAATGTTTGAAACATTATCATCAACTCTTGTTGATAATTTGTAAAGATCTTCCAGAATTTTCGCATTGGAAAATTATATCAGCCACTATTTTTCCGAAGCGATAATATGGTCGATTTAGTTCGCAAATATTGCCTGTTAAAAAAGCTCCTGATGATAGTCAAAACTTTTAGAGCTGAAAAATGATTCTGGAAAATTTTCCTGAGTCAGGATTTTCGACTTTGTTGTAATTTAAGTACTGTGCAAAAAGAAAACGATCGCAGGTTTTTCTTCGATTGAATTCATCGTCACATAAAATAAACTTAAATAGTAGATATTGAAGGAAATTTAATTAGGAAAAAACACAGGTTTCTTCTAATCGTCTCTAATAAAATAATCTTCTTTAGTTGTTCTTCTAGTTCTTTAAGTACTATATGGATTTGAAAGCTGTAGAGCTCGATTTTTGCGTATCTTTTCTTAGAGTACTCACCGCACAAACGTGCATATTTTTGGGTCCAGATTCCATGTTGATTTTAACAATTAATGAACACCCACCAGTGCATTGGCGTCGTAAACAGTTCTGTCGCAAGTTGTAAATCATTTTAAAAAAAATCAGTTACGAAACGCAGCGCATACGTCTGGCTAATTGACCTACATGTAAATTACGCCAATTAACCCCGTCATCCGTCATATGATGGGTAATTAACGTGCTGCACTAATTAACAAGTTCGTCTCCTTAATTAACCTTCGGTCCGCTCCATATTGATCTCGACAATTGTTTTACATGTAGGTGACATACGGCCAATTTCGATAATCCTAGGGGCCCACCCAGAATCGGTAATTGCTCTCGAACAAACACTTTCTCAAAATGTGTAATATACGACCGCGCATTAAATTATAAATTTCAGTCTTCGGTAGCTAATCTGACAATCGGACACAATCATTCGATCGCGACCGAAGTGACATTCCGGCATTTCCCTATGAGCGGGGATTACCATAACAATGGTCGCCGTGGCCATCGATGGTAGCCAAACGTGGTCGTGGCACACAATGCCCCATTGTGGCCGACACCCATCGCCCCGTGGATGCGGGCTCTTCACAATGGAGCACCAAGATGATGGACCCAGTTATGGCCGCTGCAACTGCACCTCGCGGTCTCCTCCAACGGCCATCATTGATTTTGTGCCGGTGCCATCTGACAATATTTAGTGGGCAGCGTTCATTCACGGATTTTTATGCTAAACACTGTTGTGACTGCTTTGATCACAATAAATCATTGTAAAAAAAATAATTAAAAATTAAAATGGCGCGCCATTGGTTGACGATGCCATATGTCAAATTGGGAAATTCTAAATTCATATGTGACGGATAATGGGCCGGTTAAGAGTTACGATCTGTAAGATTTTATGTGGTAGCGGAACCGTTGTCGTGTTATATCATCTTCTTTGACAAAAACTATGTACGTATGGATTTATTATTCTAGATTTACGATTCTAATCCGGATTTATCTTTTAATTATAATATATTAACATGGAATCTATTTGAATTATATTTTTAATCAGAAGAGCAAAAATAAATATTTCCTGTAAATAAAATTAAAAAAATATATCATACATTGTCTACGGGGAGCGTGGATTCCACGACGAAAGCATTTTTGCGTACGTCCGGGAGGCGCACATCACACGCTAATCGACTCTACGCGTTTGATCGACTGTAACGTTTACAACTTTTGTGATTTCAAATTTTTTTTTTCTGTTCAAATTGTCAATGCTTGTCTGCGATTGTTTCAAATTTGAATAGATTTATACAACTCTTCACTGCTTTAATCTTTTGTTTTTTCGTCAGCCGATACTATGTGCTTTGATCTGCTGTAACCGTTATAACGTTTTGTTTTTTCTAATATTTTCTTATAAATAAGAGAGCTTCGTAGTTGTAGTAATACAAAAACATTTTTTTATGTCTCGAGCGGATTTAGGGTAAGTGCAAATAAAACCATTCGAAATATTTTATGGCTCTTTTACACGTTTCATGAAGACGTTGCCAATTTTTATGTCTTCATTAGTTAGTTATAAGCGAAACTTTACCGAGAAAGCATTAAATGTTATTTTATCTTTGCGATTGTGTGACAGTATCATTTTCGTTAAATTTGGAAAAATCGAACAAGACAATTTATAAGGATTCAAAAGACTATGTTCAAACCATGTTTTATAAAAATTTCAAATCGTTTTCTTAAAAGTTTGGTAACCTCTGCTATAAGATAAAAATATTTTTTTTTGCATCTACTATCCAGTAAATGTTGAAGTTAGAGTAGCTCAATTTTGACCTCAATTTGTTGATTAACAAAGAAGTTGTGATATTTTTTGTAAAAAACGACGTTTCATTATATTTCGGTAAATCGTTTTTTATTTTAGTAATAAAATATTATGTTGCTTATTGATCATAATTAATATTAATTAAATATTTTATATTATATATTATTTAGTCGTATATTTTTAATCGATCTAGTAAAGAGAGTAAATATAAGAATTAGATGACTCTTCCCTTTTTTCCGGTCCAACTATAAAATCTATCTAATCTCTAAAATATTGCAAATTAAATTAATTAATGGTTTTAAAATTAACTATAAAATACACGAATGATTTTCCTAAAATGGTATCTATCACCTATCGGAATAATTTATGAGGTTAACCTCGAAGCAAGTATGGTCTCCTATAAATAAGAAGCATCGAGAATCAAAAATGGGCAATGGAAACTTTCCTTTTTGTTCAAACTAGTTTTTTTAAAAAATAATTATATTCAAAATATAAATTGTAAATCTTTAGAGTAAATCTTAACGAAACTCTTTGCTTTTATAATAAATTTCGAGTTATTATAGCATATAATTTATATAAACTTTCAGCTTTTTAATACAATAATTAAATACTGTGTATAGTATCGAAGTACTACAGCAGTTATAATTAAAGGAAAACTAAATTAGTCATAAATCTAGTGATTTATGGCGTATATAAATCTACGAGTCCGTCTTATAATTATTGATAAGTAATTATGTTTAAATTAACTACAGGACCATGGTCGTGAATGTCAGTATGCGTTTAACGATTATGGAATTTATGCATACTGCGATCCTTGAATTAAAACTGTTAAATAAATTTACACCCCGAGTTTTTCCTCCGTAATGAACGTAAATAATTAAATATAACTATGATAGCATCTGCCGTGATATACGAGCATATTTTTGCAACAATAAATACATCAAATTTAACGCCGAACAAAATGTCTAACCCAAAGGTGACATTGAATACCAAATGAATACATTCTAAATTTAAATTCGCAATCTTACGATATAAATTAGATGAAATTATCAGCAACGGCGTGATATACGTACGCATATGTTGCAATTGTTTATTAATTATCATGGAAAATTCGCAAAACGTATGTAGGACGGTCGTGTGTCACTTTTGTTTGCGAAACACATTCAACGACTAATAACTAATTCGGACACGCGGAATCGCACTATCGTATAATTAGACGTAGCATATATTATGATGTTTCATATATATATTTTTTTTATAACGTCGACGTTATATATAGCGTTATTAACCCTGAAAAAGAATTACGACGATGACATTCTCTATTTTTAAGCGTTTCATATTCAAAGCGAAAAATTCCTCTAATGTCATCACCGGCAGGTCATAGCGTTTTTAGATCGGCGCTAGTGGGTATCTAAATTAGTTCTAGCGGAGACATTAATTTTTCGTGCTAGCATTAATCACACATTCGTATTAAACTAAAACACGTGTGAAATTGGGAAAAAAAAGCCGGAGTGACTTATGGGCCGCCTTTGAATGTTATTGGCTTTCGACGTGTACCGAAATAGAGGCCGGGGTGAGTCAACGCTGTAAAAATTACAGCGTTGATTAGAACTCGGAGCGAATTATGAAAATGAATGGTTCTAGCACGAGATCAATTATGTGCGATCGCGTTTTCGCGTTCGGCTCGATGAAAGCCTCGGCTGAAATTGCGCGATTGTCGATTCGTGATCGGCTTCATTAGGCGTGGACACCATGGAGAACGGTTTAGTGCATTGCCAATATTGTTTCACAATTATTCGTAATGCAGTCATTTTATAGAATCGTATATGACACCAAACTGCAGTGTTAAAAAAATAAATCGACTTATTCCACTTTCAAAATAATTACGGTTTATTCAGGCGATGAGGAGTCTCAATATTCCTCAAAAGTTGATAAATATGATAAGTCTTGCAATGTCGGAGGATGAGACATCACGGTTTGAGACAGGTTGACGCTCTAGCATGTTTGTAGTTTAACATAGCACTCGAAGGTGTAATAAGAGGCGTAGAAAAAACTTGCACCATTCGTTATTAAATCGGTGCAGCTTCTTGCTTATGAGGATGACATAGACATTGTGGTCTGATCTCCGGCGGCTCTCAAGGATGCATGCCAGCGAACAATGAAAGCGGCAATTGGCATGGGATCAACAAATCCTAGGCAAAATACATGTCCATATGCCAAGGACGAACCCTTGAACCCCTGAGAGTCAAGGGGTAAAACTTCGAGGCCGTACAGGAATTCTCAAATCTTGGCTCACTTACCATGAACAGCAATGAAACCAATTTGGAAGTACGAACATGCTGGTAAACCTGTGCTAATTTGGACTTCAAAAGCATCTACGGTCGAGATTCCTCTCAAAGAAGACCAAAGTCAAGCTCTACAAGACCCTCACCTGATCGACTATTCAAGGCCAGACTTTCTGACTGTCACGTTTCAAGGATGCGGGACAGTCGTATGGTTAACAAGCCTTACTGTCCCCGGAGGAAAGGAAGACCACGGCTTAGGTGGTTGGACTGTGTACAGAGGGATACTGCATCATTTAAACTTCCCGAAAGATGGAGCAACGTAGCGGTAGAGCGGATAAAATGGAGAATGGCTCTATAGTTAACGAGCGTTCCTGTCATTGTTATCATGGTTAACAAGCCATGTGATTTGCTACAGGGAATTTGCTTGCTTTGAATAGACTTTTCTCTCCTTTCTCCCCTTTCTTAGGAAATTTTAGTTTTATTTTTAACATCGCGCGTTTCAAGAAAAAACTGCCTTTATTGCCCTGATAGAATCGGCCCCAAGCCGGTATATGCGGGGTGAGTGGATGAGAAGGGATAGAACTGTATCGGACCAGTATGACACAGCTTAGTCCTGGGTACAAAAGTATAAGCCTTTCTGTCCCTTGAGGAAGGAACACCAAAGCTGAAGTGGTAGGACTGTGTACAGAGGAATATTGCATCATTGAAACATACTGGAAGATGACAATATGATACAAGATATTATCTAAATCCAAACTTATTATACATAAACATTCTAATTTAGTATATTTCAGTATTTAAAAATCATTTCAATGAATATAAAAATAAAACCATAAATATCACAAAAGATGATAAATTATTTTCTAAAAAATGATTATAATTCAGAAATTGCTCAAAAATTTAAAGATGGAATGAAACTTCATAATGATCATTGTAGAATTTTATAAAAAAAATTAGCACCACAGAATTAAGGATTACTAAATTAAATAAACCAGTTTTCATTAGTGCAATAAAACAAATCCTGAATAATAAAATTGGACTAAGATCAAGGGTCTCATAAATGCAGCATTTTATCATATGATTCACGTTTAAAAGAATTAAATAAAACTTGTCAATTTTATTAAAAATCATGTATGAAAATATATATTTTATATTATATTAGGAGTCGAGTGTTGTCGCTTGCCGGTATTAGACGTGGTGGCGATGGCGGTTGGGCATAATCATAGTTTCGTAGATTCTACGGAGCTATGAGGAGCCAGGCCGCTATCTAGGCCAATTCGGTGACGTGTGTGCTACAGGAGGTGCCCGTAGCACACGATCAGACAGTAAATTAAATACGAATTGGCCCTAGTCTCGTCTGATTATTATTGTTACAATCCGCGCGTGACAGCTCGATTCGGAAACTTTAACAGCGACCTGACCGTATTCGAAGAGCCTAGATAACCTGGAGGTGATCTGTCTACAGTCATGACATCATGATGACTGAGACGGAGGTGTCCTCCAGGTGTAAAACCACTTAGGGGTTATAAGGCCACTGTTTAGTTTAGTTTAGTTTAATATTAGAATTTAATGGATTTCTCACCACATAGCCAGTATACCCTGGGAAGGAAAACCTTAATCTGTTGACCAATAATTGGTCTAGTCTCGATACTTTCGCTCGTCTTCCTTCTTTCTAGGGGACCCCTCTCTGAGGAGGTCTTTTCCATGATGAAAGGATTGCTATTGCGTAACAGGGCTAAAATCATTTGCGACCGGCTCGTGACTCGTTAAAAGCAGATAACGCCTTAGAGAAGAGAACAAACAAATACCGAGACAAACCCCCTCCTACTTGCCTGGACACAGAGAGGGTAAAATCCGATACCAACATGGTAGAAGATATACGTCCAATGCCAGCAATGGCCAAGAGAGGGAAACTCTTTACGAAAAACCGCATACCAAGAAATCCGAGTCCCCAGTATGGACACGAAAGGCTCACGTCACGTGTGAGACTCAGGTTCCTTTGGCCTCGATTACCATGCGAGAGTTCGGTAGGGCCCATGCCCTCAGCGAGTGAGAGCCTGGTGGCTGGCAAATGATGATGATGATATTAGAATTATTTTATTATTCTTAAAATAATTATAATTATTTACGTTTTCTTTTTGATAACAGGAAATAAATTAAATTCTTCATGGTAACAATTTTTCGCTTTGAATCCAAATTTTGTATTTTTTTCGAATTGATAATATTATTAAATTATAAAATAGCATTTTATTATTTATCTCATTCTTTAAATAATTGTATAGCCTGTTGCTGCCTTTTCTTATTTTGAAATAAAAGGGATAAACAGTGTCTGTATCGAGATGAAGCCATAAGAACAGGAATAAGAAATTGACGGAAAAGTATCCTGAGTAATGACGTAAAGTGAAGAGAATATAGGAATTACCTTACTGTCCTCTACCATTTTTTTCATTGTCCTAAGTCCTTAATAACAGAATACTAGGGTTTTATTTAATTATAAAGTAATATAGCATATTATCACATATATAAAGTATTGTATTTTTAATTAAAACTAATTTTCTAACTGCACACGATTTTCTGCGTAATATTTTTGTTATTAAACATTTTCCATTTATATAACATTTTTTTTCAATCAACGTGGATGATGACGAAGTAAATTAAGTATAAATTAATACGATGTAAAATGTTATATTGATAATAAAACAGCCTATTTATTCTCAATGAGTAATAGACGTTAATTAATCTAAATATTAGTAGAAACTTTATATTCAAAATACTGGCTATACAATGAATAATATTAAATACATAGAATACGGCTTTCAATTGAATTAAATTTAACTTTATTATTTTATATGAAAACAATATATTTTTTTAATATTAATATTATCATACTAATGTATTATATATAATTTATACATAAATTCATGAATCATAAATAATTTCATTTAAATTACAACATATTTCAAAATGAATATATAATTGTAATAAAATATGTCTTCTCTATGATGATCTTTGGACAATAAATATAATAGATTACCCAGCTCCTCTAGTGTAAACAAAATCACTACAAATTGATTATTTAAATTATATCTGAATAAAACTGATCAATTAGTTAGTTCATATCAAAATATATGGGGGTATACCCTAAAGGAATGTCGTTCTTTTTCAATGGCTTATTGTCTTAGTCTGTCGATGACAATTAAATACTAAATTTAGTTATTTAACATTTTATTTCGAAACTCCAATTGAAGCTGAAAAATAAGACTGTGACTATTGCCACTAAAACAGTGATTTCATAATCAAATAAAGCGAGGGAAAAAAATATACACTTTTGGATATTCTTGACTTGTTAAGTCCGTGGGAAATATGAAGAGACAGGGTAAATAGGTACTGTATGAGCCGAGTCAAGAAAACCAAGCTGATCGGGTAAATTCTTGCAAAGAACTTTTGGAATAGTAAATAAAATCACATTTTTTCAATGAATAGGTTAATAAAAATAAAATAAAAAATAAAAAAAAAAAAAGTATCTATATGGATATTTTTTTCAGGGTGTATTTAATTGGAAACAATGAGAAGCAAAGATCGACTTTTAAAAAAAGAAAATGCCATTGGAATTATGAAACTGTAGCAGAAGTACAAAAACAAAATCCCAGGGAGTTTTAAGCAGATCTACCCGAATTACGATTTTCGGATAAAAAATAAGTTTAAAACAAATGGAACTGTTCAGGTTGTTCAGAACCTCCTGAAAGACAAAGAACATCAACGAGCTTCACCAGCCAATAAATAGTACTGAAAAATTATTGTGAAACATCTAAAAAATTGTGAGAAAAATAAGTCGCGAAATTGGCATCAGCAAATCAAGTATCCATCGCATTTTAAGACGTTTTAAATAAAAAAGTTAGATTTACAATAATGGTACTTGGTAAAGATGGCGAATTGTATTTCCAACATGAGGGAGCACCTCCATACTACCATCGTAATGTATGAGTAAACTTGATGTGAATCTTCCAAATAGATGGCTTGGACGAAGCGGTCACATAGATACCCTGCCAGTGGCGGATTTATAAGGATGCTTTAATTCTAGATCATCTGGCCCCTAATCGTTGGGGGTCCCGAGAGGGCCTCGGATGCTTTATTCATTATTTAAAAAAATAGTTTTGTATATTTTTTGCAAGCTTTGATTACTTTTTTTAAAAACCAAAGAAAGTAGGCGAAGTGGCAAAGTATGTAGAAACGTTAATCAGGTTATGGTTTTTAGGTACCCAAAAAAATGTATTTATTGGGTGATTAAATTTCAGATAACACGTGTCTCAATTTTATTTGTAATAGAGATTAACTATGGAAAATGAGAGACTGAATTATTTGTCCAATCTTTCCATAAAAATTGGCATATGTAGATCAATTACTTATGATGAAGTAATTCAAAATCAAAATATACCTACATGGAGTTGACTAAAAGCCCAAGTAAATGTATTTGTACACATATTCTTATTTGCATAAACAAATCCGGCCTCTAACGGATTTTTTGTCTGCACAGAGCCAGTATACCCTGGGAAGGAAAACCCTAATCTGTTGACCAATAATTGGTCTAGTCTCGATACTTTCGCTCCTTTTCCTTCCCTCTTTGAGGAGGTCTTTCCCATGATAAAAGGATAGCTATTGCGCGATCGAGCTAATAATGACTTGCGACTTGCTACTTGAGACTCGTTTTGGGTAGATGTGCATATGTATACCTGTGTATATCTATATATGTATGTGTGTGTGATCGCTCGCTACTTGTCACTCGTAACTCATTATAGGCAGATAACGCCTTAGAGAAGAGAATAGGGGAACACCTAAAAAAACAGCCTTCTACTTCCTGCACACAGTCGAGAGGGTAAAATCCGATACCAACAAAGGTAGAAGATGTACGTCCAATGCCAGCAATGGCCAAGAGAGGTAAACTCTTTATAAAAAAAACCGCATACCAAGACGCCTTGGGTCCATGCCCAAGGCCCACGCCCTCAGCGAGTGGGAACCTTGTGGCTGGCAAATGATGATGATGATGAATTGGAGTATATGCCAAGATTAAATGTAGAAGACAGTTTACAGCATAATACATTTTTTTCTTTAGATATATATGCCCTCATTCTGAGACAACTACTCCCCCCACCCTCAATTGTATTATATTAGGGGCTCTTAAAATAAGATAAAATCTACGCCAGAAAAGTGACGACATTGGAAGCCGCAGTGTATTGATCAGAACGGTACTAATTTTCATCATCTTTTGTGGGAGGAAAACTTCTTCATTTTATGTGGATTCTTTTGCAATTTAAATATCAATTATATGCGAATGAACACTGAAGTTATAATCATTCGAACTGAGTACAAAATAATCTTAACAATACAGGGTAGTTTTATTTTAAACAATAAAACTATTCACAATAATAATTTGCAGAGCTGATTAATGCACAAATAAAGTGAACGTCTTCATTAAGTGAAACACGGCACTTAAGTTGTATTTGCGAAAACCTGCACCGAGTGCTAAGTGCGACGCCCGCTATTTACAACCTTGGACTATAGAAACTGGAAGTTAGCCTCCAATCAACGCCATGAAAAGACGCCATCCTGCATTTTATCTCGAGATAAGCGCTAATTTAATCGGATTCCGCGGAATTAACCGATGATATATGGACTAATTTCAGGTGCTAAGTGTGCGGGTGGGCAGCGTCAAGTACCAGCAGATGGATCCGAGATGTAAATCATAGAAAATTTTGCCTATCCCTGTGCCGGGAACGCCGCAGCAGGGCGTCCATATAAATTAATGGTCGGATTTTAACTAGCGATTTCTTCTACAAACATATGATTGGTTGTTCGACGGCAATCAGTCTCGGCATTCATCGGGACGCCGTGATTCATCACGGTGCATCCGATGCATTTGAAAAATGTAACTATCATCGACGACTGCCGGTTTGGAGTTGACGACCTCTCGGGCCCAGGTGAGCACGCATTGTGTTAATCTTAACGGCTGAGGCTTGAGTGCCTCGACAAATTAATTTGCATTTATAAGCAATACAGGTACTGAGAAACCATTCAAACTGAGGTTTTATTGATTATGTATCTGTTGACCCTGAGGCGACTGTGGGGGTGTAGGCCAACCCGGGTTACATTTCATACTTTAATTAATATATATATTATGAAAACTTTACTTGAAGCGGTTATAGAATATGAAACCATACAAATAAAATCATTTTATATGCGATTATTAAGAAATAAATTGTATTGCTTGACAAATATCCAGAGTGATGACGTAATGCCTCTTTTCTTCTTGATCAGGTAAATCTCAACACATCAGACTGCTTTTCATTTTTTTATAAAAAGAAGGGAAAAACAACATATAACAATAAATAACTTTTACAATCAATTTTATTATTTATTATTAATGCCACAAAATAGCTTTAAAAATGAATAAAAAAATGCAGACATTTGTTAGAAAATTTGGAAAATTACTGATATTTACAGAAAACGTTCAATAATTTTGAGCGAGCTTTTGCGAAACCTAATTTTTTATATCCTTGCTATAATTTATTTACTAGATCTATTTACATTGAATTTATGCTTAATATTATAATTTAACCACTTCATGCACGAATTATTTTTGCCAAAACATTCCAAAAAAATGTATTTTTTTTTGCTTTTAATTTTAAGCAAATAAGTATATTAAAAACATAAAAATGTTTTTATATTTTTTTCAACCCTTTGCGGCTCATTTTTTGCATTTTTACGCAAAAAAAATCGTATTGCACGTAAAATCGTAAAATGCATTAAAAATCTATTATCAGGCTATTGCAAAGTAAGAATGCATTTGGAATAAAAAATCCATAGTGTTGGAAAAAGCCACAATTCTCTACCATAAGTACCAAGAAACTTGGGGTGGAATTTGGGATGGCGGAGGATCAGATTTATTACTGCTTTAGAAGATGGAGTTATAACATTGTTTTACAATACAATTGAACAAAAATCTATTCAAATTTATGAAAGATGAAGCTTTTGATATTAGTTCCGTAAAACAACTTCCTTAAATTCCAATCAGAGTCTCTATATTTTGCCTTGGCCTGGATAAACTTCAGACATTAACTCAAGCGATAAGGTTTTCCATGTATTACAAATAAATATGCACAAAAAATCCTGAAAACTTAGCAATAAAAAAAAGTTAATGACATTTTTAACTGAAAAAAATACTCAAGCACCACAAGAAACCATCGTTTATTAGAAAAATACTATGAACTGACGGATTAAGGCACTTTTGGACTAGAAAAGGGTATTGACTAAATTTCGGGATCATCAGGCTCCAATTTGAGCGAGGTTTTTACGAGCAACGCCCTTTTTCCTCTTCAGCGGAATTTAGGTCGGACTAAATTTCGGGAGATTGACAATGGGTCTACAGTAAACCCTCATATAACGTCAAAATAGGTACCACATTTTGGGGGGGGGGGCGTAATAGGGGTTAAGGTTTTCAATTTTTTTTTTGATTTGAAGGAAATCAGTAAATCAAATGTAACGTCTGAGGAAAGCTGGAAAATCGGTTTGTTTGGTCTATGACATATGTAGAGCAATTCGGCAGTGAGCTAATGCGATGAGATCATGGAGACATTAACCCGAATATAGTTCTAGATTCTAGAAGAATCCCGGCTCTCAAAGTGTGCGCTATACTATACATCAAAATTAGGTGCTGCTTCATACAACAGGAGCAAGGTCCCATAGTTTGAGATCTATCGGGTACAGTGACCTAAACAACACGTGTCAATGGTTCCCTGACGAAGCCTGTAGTTTAAATATAGATGCCCCAGAGTCAGTTTAAAACGGTCAACCATGTAAGAAGGCGATTGACGTAATTTTTTGCAACTTGCGGGCAGGGAAGATCAATGCGACATTTTATTAGTTCATTTTATATGAAAATTCTTATTGACGTTTTAAAAAAAATACGTTATAGGGGGGATCGACGTTATAGGAAAACCCGCCGCATACGTTATAGGGAGGAACGTTATGAGAGTGTACGTTATAGGGGGGTTTACTGTATTTATTCGTGACACGAAATTTAATGACGCTGACAGTCGAGAGCGAACTTTAATTATTTCATTTATAGGATTTTTTCAGGATCAATGAAATAATCGAACTGCAGTTTGATGTATCCATATAATGACATTGAGATTTTACGACAATTAAAAAAATAGTCCAAGTATTTTGAAATAGGAGGGGGTGAGAAATGAATAATGCTCATTATTATATATTTATTTATTTAATTATTATTGATGCCATAGCCAAGATGTTGAGCAGAGTAATAACTCTGATTACCGGAGAGTTTTCAAGAGCACCTGTCCTCACATTTGGCGAAAGAAAAGCGTAATGAGGTGGTGACCATAAGGAAAACTCGCACAGTATAAGGGGGTTATGTACTTTGCCAACCTACAACTTAAAGAAATGCTTTGCCAAGTATATTGACCTTCTTTACTCAAGAGTTACATATCCCAGGCAACCCTGAATATATTCACTGGGGTATAAGCTCGGGTAAAATCCAAATTCCCTCATGTAGAATTTCCATATTAAGAATTTCTTCTGGATTTTCTCTGGCCTAGGGATATTCATAGCGACATATGGTCGCTATGAATATCCCTAGGCTCGCCCAGACGATAGATACTGATTCAAGTAAAATCTGAACTAATGTAGCGTATAACAACCTTATTACTAAGGTGCTATGTATGTAATGAGAATTTCTCAAGACAAAGCCCAACATTCTTGAAACTCTATTACATAATTATGTAAATATAGAGTCGAACAGAATTCCCAGATCTTTATTATTCTTTATTAAGAGATTTTATAGAAAATATAATGTTTAATGAAAAGTAATGTATGATCATAATGATCATAGATGCTGGTAAAAATATTGTCTTTGACTTTGACAATATCGTATTTATTTAAGGAAACCTATGAATATGATATCTTATCACGAAAATCTTTAGATGTAGCTACACTCGACAGGATTGAGTTGTAGAAAAATCGTGATTATTTTACATATTTTGTTTTGTACAGCTGAAACCGCTTACTATAATTATTACCACAGCCGAAGGGTTAACGTCCGCTCTGAGTGGATAATTATTATTCAAGAAGATACAACACTGACTGTTTAATATTCAAAACGAAACTCAAAACATTGGTAATTAAAATGGATGTTCGTGTTAAGACTCACGCCTCGCCCTAAGTACGCAACATCATCTTGATTGATAACAATAATTTACAACGCCCCGGATTTATAATTACGTCCGAACGAATCCCGATACTTTACTGACGCGCCGACATGACGCACATCTCAGCCAGGGGTGAATTATGCGCGAACTGCGAAAAATGCAGAAAAAAATGGCCATCGAGTCCACCGCGTTGTTTTGCGAAATGCAACAGTGTTGCATAAAGATGTCACATGCAAATGCGGCAATCTGCACAACATGTTATTTCCCGTCATTACAATCTGTCTTCCGTTTGTTGAATAAAAATAAATCCGGCATCATATAGATTAGTGAACGGCCGGGGCCAATAGCAAATTATGTTATAAATAATTTGTATGTCGATAAATTATGAGATCATCACTCCATTATGCGCCGTTTGTATTCTCTAATAAGCCGCGGTCCATGAGGATAAAACTATTTGAAGAAATCCAGTGTTTACATTGGAAACGACACCCATACACCGTCGTGTATCGCTCCATCTTTAATAGAAGTATTCCTTTATTAGTTGGCGCCGAACCAAATTGTCTGCGAGTAATCTTTAATATTGCCACCGCCTTCAGACAAATACACGGCGCTGTGTGTAATCTGACTGATTGGAATGGACCCATTTTTATATATAAATAAATAATAAATATATGCCCAGACTGCTTTATTATACGGCCATAACACCGTCATCAATTATGCCGGAGGGCTAGTCAAATAATGCAAATGGGGTGGGGCGGGGGTTGGTTTCGATGCGAAAATCAGATTCGCCAAAATGAGAGCATCCAAGATTACCTATCGCCGGAGAATGGGTGGATGTGTGCGATCGGTTTTAATAGAAGTACAGGGTTTGTGGAAAGTATTGTGCATTAAAAACAATTATTATATAATTTATTTAATTATAAATAAAATAATAACTCCTTTTAAAGCTCTACTGTAGATAAAAAGCGAAATTTTCAAGAGATGACTGAATAATTTTCGAATAGAACGGGCGATTTTTCTTTAGTTTCCCCGAAAACCACGATTTTTTTTTATAAAACAAAAGCATTTCATTTTATTTTCGATATCTCAACTGAATAAAATCAATGATTTATTCTCTAATAAAAACAATTTTCCTATTTCTATGAAAATTATTTTCTAGAGAATTCTACTGATGTTCGATGACTTTTTTCGAACCTCTGCAATATTTTTTTTTCTAAAAAAAAAGATAGACTAATTATAATTTATAATTTAGAAAAAGCTAACTATTTTATTGCCATTGAAAAGCTCCTAGATAAAAGCTCATATACTCTAATCAATTCTACATGTATGTATTGTAATTATTTCTACATACTTAAATATCACGTCAGTGACACAGTCCTGACATCAGGGTTGAGACGGACATGTCTCTGCTGGATACCTTATAGAGTCCTCCAGGTGCCAAAGACACGCCTCAGGGTTAGAAGGCCACGTAAATAATAAATATATACATATTAATTGTGAAAAGAAAAAAATCAATATTTATTCATTTTAAATGATATGACTATTCGGAGTCAGTTATATAAAAATCTAAAGGTACCATTTTTTTTCATAAGATAATTAATCTCCTCTAAGCCCTTTTGTAATAAGTCAAAATATATATTTTACTTGTATTGTTCAATATAATATTGAAAGCAGTGACGTGCCGATAGTACCCGGCAACTGTGTGCAGAATTTAAATTGGGGCCCTTATACCCCCCTATCTACAATATAAAAATCATTTTATGAAACATAATTAGAATTTTAATCGTTAAAATAATATTTCATATTTTTTTATTTTCCCTAATTGGCGCTTCTCGGAGCACTTATTTTAGAGCGCCTGTGTGCGCCGCACAATCCGGCCATGTGGACTGCCTCTGATTGGGAGGGATATGCGTGGGGATTAACGAAATATATGTCTAATATGTATGATGAATAAAAAAAAATTATTAAAATTAAGAATATATGATAAAAGCTTCATATAAAGTGTTAGATTATTTAAAAAAAATAGAATTGAAAATATTAATGAAATGCATTCCTAAGTAATTACGGAAAAATGAAATATGGTATATACGAAAACTTGGGATATTTTCAGGAATATAAAAAAGCTATTTAAATTTTGGTTGAAAGTAGAGTTTTTCCCATGAATCCTATTTTTTACTGAAACGCATTATTTAAAAAAATATTAAATATTACGATTTTAATCTTTTTTCATAAGAATCTAGTTAATATTAAACATTTAAATAACAAAGATAATTTAATTTTTTTTATGATTTTCGTATTAGGCTTAGTATTGGTGTAATTTTTATAGTAAATATTTATTTATTTTTATTAATTAGATATGATTAAGTGTGAGACGTTTGTACGTCATATACGTGGTTGTCTATAGGAACACCACGAAGAAGGTAGGTGGTCTAAGGTGAGGATCAAGTCCAGAAGGTGGGGCACTGTTTAACGAGCTGAGGAGTCACAGAGCAAACACAGCGCGGCCAGGTGTGAACCAACGGAGGTCTGCGAGCCCGGCAATTTGTCATAAGCCGTCTGCTCCATATCTCATAATACAGAGGCATACATCATCCGGCCTCAGCCTCGCCGTGGTAAGGCTCCCGCGGAGACGCTGAAAATTAAAATCTACTCTCGATGGTCTTGTTACGTGTTGACTCAAAAGTTAAAGTCAAAGTCAAACATTTGCGGACATAAGTTCGAGCGTTGTAAATCAAACACTGGTCCTACACATGTCACTTTACACTTAATGATTTGTTTGGACTCGCACTTCAGAACACGTTAAGACGCGCTTTCGTTTTTTCGGCAAACCCGTTCCGAAATTATTGAAATAATTTAAATTGTTACTGCGTCTTGGATGTTCTCGAATGGCCATCGGCTATGCAAATTAATCAACACCTGAGGCAGTCGAAACTTGATCCAATCAATGGACACAATCAATTCCGTTTCCATTGACTAATGTCGATTTTTTTCCGCAAACCTCCCATCAAGTTGCACGGCAAAAAAGGCCCGTCCCGGTAAGCGCTTGGGTTAGGCGAGGTTAGGTGATTAATTACGCCACTTAGTGTGATGTTTATATTGTGGAGATAACCGCCGTTACAAATGGTTGTTGGCTGTAGAATGTGTGTAGAGCGATGGACATAGCCGCATTTGCCACGGGCCGAGGTGTCTTCGATCTAATTTACAATCGGGAATTGAATCATTGGACATGCTAATTTAATTTGAAAATCTTGTACTGTGAGAATTCGTATTAGATCTGTAGAAAAAACTTGAATTAATGAACATCCTGAGGTTTTTTTTGTATGCTTGCATATAATTTAGCTGCATAAATCACTCAATATATGTAAATTAATGAAAAATAGTATTACATATTAATCAAGATGATAAATTGAAGACAGGATTGTTTAAATTACAGAAAAAATAATACGAAACCCTGAAATGATTTTTACAACTTGATTTTCATCTTTCTTGAATCCTGCCCCAAATAATATAATGAAGAAGTTTATATGTTTTAAGATCTTGTAAGTGAGATGTGCGAGCTTTTGCCTTCTAATTAAAAGCTCTCAGTTCTTTTTTACCTCAGTGTTTGTTATTATATCCACCTCCTCATACTAAAAAGCTATTAAGCTCTTGACTTTTAGGTAAAAAAATGTATTATTTCATTTATTTCAGGACTTGGTTTTAATCACGTTAACAAGAAAATTGTTGTATGAAAGTAAATGTTATTCTAGCGTCTTTAATTCCATATTTTCGGTTTTATCAATATATCTTAATTAATAGACTCAATTTTCATTCAGATCACAGCATTAATATATTTTGATATTTTATAATGGAACTCCGTCCACGTATTCGTATTTTTTTTACATAGATATGATTATTAATATTTATAAAAATAAAATAATGAATATATAATTTACAGGACAATAAAAATATAGATAGTATGAATTGCAAAATATTTATTAATCATGATTTTTAAAATATGCGTTGAGCAAAGAATGATAAAAAATGTTTATTGTGTTAATAATTAATTTATGTATTCCATGTATCATAAATATGTGTAGGATCAACAAAAATCTAAAGCTAAGGTCATCTTGAATATATTTTCATTAGTGTGAGTGAATAAATAAATTATCATGTCGCAATCTACTATGTACTGATCAGAGTTTCTTTAACTTTTTTATGAATTTTTCATCGAGCATCATTTTTTGGAATTCATAATAATTTTAAACAAATGTAAATCTAGGAAAAGTATTAGAAATGGGATTACTGAAAATATTCTACACACTTGTACTAGGAAAACGTTGATATTTCATCTATTTTTTTCACTTTATAGAATTGGAAGAAGTCTCAGAAAGTCATATCTGTGAATAAAAAAACTGAGGCTTTAAAACGTTGATGTTTTTGGATTAAACAATTTAATTGTGATTTTGCAGTTCATTATTTACGTCTTTTATATACAAATCTTCGGAGCTTTAAAGAGGAAACGTAACTGAGAGAGTATTTGAACTTAGAGATGAGCTTAAAATATTTTTTGCTGTTCAAGAAAAGTTGAATTTTCCAGCCTGGATAAGTAATAAGGAATGAATAATGCATCTGGACTATTTATTGAACATTTTCAGGATGTTAAATAAACTGCATTTTCAGCTGCAAGGAAGTAATACAAATATCATAATATTTACATATGCCTTAATAGCTTTTAAGAGGATGAAGCTAATAGTAATGGACAAGATCATCTGGAATCTTTAATAAATGCAATTTTTCCAGCTTTAGGAAGCATTGGAAAATAAATTCAGCTACTATTTTTTCGAACTCGAGCGATGAGGAGGTTAATTTAGTTGGCAATCCATTTATATTGACTGTTAAAGACGAATTTTTAAAGCTAAAAAAATATTCTAAAGCAAAAACATGTTTAATGAGAGATCAATTACAGAATTTTAGCCCAATATATGCGATTCCTATTCAAAAGTAGCATTCGCATATTACTACCAATCGTATCAGCCAGGATGTTGAAATTAAAACAAAACAACGAATAGACAAGATTTCTGTAATTTTAAACTTTTAATTTATCAATTATAGCATATTATTTCGAATATACGTCTTAAGTTAGACTATTAAAGGTTGGGAATCTCTGATGTAAAGAGTCAGTTGTAATTGTTTTATATAATATATATTCGACGTCTTAATTTTCACTATAGACAGCATGTTTGATTGCCAAAAATAAAAATGCGATTGAGCAACGAAATAGACAAATAGAAACAAATGCGATCCATCAGTTCCCACATTTGCGTGATTAATACTCGGTTAATTTCGTAAAGCAACGCATTTTTCAATCCGTGTGTGTTCCCGCGCATAACAAATGTTCTTATATAACAATTACTATTGGACGCTTTCAATGTTCATTACGTTTTTTTCCCGTCCGGCCATATTTCATCCGCTTAACTTTCTAGCCGTACAGCGAACGCGCGTCGGACAGCGCGCTCGCGATCCCCGCCTCCCCTTTTGAGAGGTGTTCGCGAGCGCGAACGCTGCTCGCCGCTGCCTGCGCGGCCAGGTGAGTCAGGCCATCGGTAAACATTTAATGTCGATACATCTTGACGTTTATGAATGGATCCGCGGGGCGGGGAAGGTGAGTAGGTGATTTTTTAGTGTTTTAATTTATGTACGTGGAAGGTGTCAGTTCGGATCTGTACGTGTGTGGCGGTCGTTTGTTTATTAATAAAACATTCTTCGGGCCAGCGGTGGTCAAGCGGGGTTCTTGGAACAGCACGTGGAAAACCGCTAAAAATAAATAGCCGCACTTATCAAACAATATGGCGTATTGGTAACGCCATAAATAACCGAGGTGTTAAAAAAATTGTGATTAATTTATTTTATTTATTTGCGCGATGTGAGAAAATCGAGAGGTAGAGCTCAATAACAGGTTATAGGATGTCAATCCTGTGATGATGAGTGGTGTCGGAATTATTTTGGACATAAAAGAATCGCCAAAATGACAAAAAAGGACAGAACGTTTGATTTTAAAAATCATCGAAGATGAAGAGAACCTTATATACATATTTTCACAATATTTTGTTTTCTTAAGATCTCAGGATGACACGAAAGTCAAGTAACTTAATATCATTTTCAATACGAAGACACGATTAGCAAAATCTCACCTTAATACTTAGCGTTCATAATAATTACCCTACGTTCAGAAATTATCTTTAAAAGTACTCCAAACCTACATTTAATTGGTTAATTAATTTACCAATTTATTAAAAACTTATAGAAAATTAAATTATATATAAACTTTTACTTGGCTTGCCGATGGGGTATATTTGGGGTATATCTTATAATATACATCCTACACGTCTTAAACTTTTTGTATATATCTAATAAGAATAAATATAAATAATAATTGACCTTAACTGTCCACAGTTGTGAAAAAAAAATTAAAAACAACACTATATATTTCTACTAGAATAAGCGCGATGTTTTTTCTGGTTCGCATCCGGTACGGAGCGATAAAATACATCGCGCTTGTGCTAATATATAGGTTTTTATCGCTCCGTACCGGATGCGAGCGAGAAAAAACGACATCGACAACAAACGACGAGCCGGGAGCGTGCCTCAGTCGCGGCCGAACATCATCGAGTTCGCACATCACCTATGCGTCATATTGATTAGTAAAAAATCCAAAATACCGATAAAATCATGAAAAATATCATGTATAACTATTTTTATACTTAGCATAACCCCATTTTTAGCATTTTAATTCGGATATTGATAAATATTTGAAATTTTTGGGATCTATTTCCATACATTCATTTCTCACAAAATAGACCCCATCGGACAGCGCCGCTGGTTTCTAGCTGCCGTGATAGATCGGATATTTAGACAAAAAAATAAAGGAAATTTAGTAATTTAAATGATTTTTAAGGAATTATGTATGTTCATGAGATTCTAAATTAATAATATACATTATTAATATAGAATTATATTTTAATAATATAATAATATATTATTAAATTATGGCTAATAATCAACATTCTAAATGGCAAAACATACATTCAATGATTTATTTGATATCAATGTTTAGATAAAATCCTCTTAATTTTAGAAGAGAAAAAAATATAACATCAGAGTTATAATGAAAGAGAAAGAAGACTAAAGAATAAATATTATAAATAATTACTGTCTTTAATTGTCTGCAATTGCGGGAAAAAAATAAAAACATCAATATTCGCTGCACTTGCCACGCACGCAATGTTTTTTCTCGCTCGCATCCGGTACGATGTGGCGAGTGCTAGTGATACGTGCTACGAGAGCTCAGTCTGCGGCGAGACATACTATTTTTATTCGTAGAATAATCCTTTTTTTTTAAATAAACGTCAAGATATTAATAAAGAATTCCCGAAGGGGGTATCTGGGATACCCCCTTCGGACGACGCGGTTGTTTCCGAGCCGTTGTGACAGATCGATTAAATTGTAAATTAGTAAATAAATTCAGTCAGAGCTTTGGCCATTTTTTTTAATTCCCAATATTTATTAGCAAGAGTATTAAATTATAAAAAAATGTCTATAACTTCCTTGATGTAGGCATATATTACGCATTTATGACGTTCATAAAATTGTAGTACTATAAAAGTCCATAAAGCTCAAAGAGTTGGTATAATTGTTAACATTTTATTGTTTAACAATCCACAATACAATCAAAAGACATTGGCCTCATCGCAGCCATTTTACATGTTTATTACATTTATATAATTGGACGGCGATTGACGAGGCCTGGCCGGAATAATCAGTGATTAAGGTGTGGGCAATAATTACTGGCAGTCTCCGGTCCATCGTCATCGGCCGATCATTACACCGGTTAATTTATTGTTGATACAAGTCGGATATTAAAATATCTTCATAATGTCCAGCTTAAATTATTGTTATTGACCTCAGTGTATCGTATTTTACGACACGGTTGGAATTTCCTTTACGGCCGACGTAAATCACGCCGGATGCATCTCCGCTTGTTGGCCACCACTGCTCTCGGTAATTAGACCTCTGATCAACAATGAAATTCGACACCCTCCAAACATATTCAAAGAAGAAAAAATATATTTTATATTATATGTGTATAATTAAAATTTCCAATCAAACATGGCCGGTTTGCATGTTTATAGGAATTAAAAAATAATATAAATAAATAACGGGCGATTGGCGTTAGCGTGGATGCTGGCTTGCACAAGACGCTACGATCTTATTATTCAAATTGATAAAATATTCCGACAATTAAGCCACGGAGCAATATTATTATTCGAAATAAATGTTAATCTTAACTGTTATTACTTACATTTATTAGTCATTAAGTTAAGGATATGGTGAAATATTAAAACGCACCTCTGAATCGTCGATTCTAACTCTTTTTTTTCTCTCGATAGGAAACGCGCACGCATCGCTGTCTATCACTGCTTTTATAATCAATAAAATTAGTGGGTCCACGCTCGTGTGACCACGAGTTTTCGGCGGTGTCGCGGACAATTTGTATTTGTTAATGAGGTGGGTCGCGGGTCGTGGGTAGCCAGCCCGTTAATGGGTCGTTCACACCAAACATGTCGTTGGTTCATAGTTGCTGGTAATTCTGTGACTAATGTATGGACATGATCGGAACAACAATGCATGCGCGTGCGCTTATCGGTCAGATATATCAAAACGGAGCTTTGAGCTTTTTCACATTGAACGTGTGCGGGGCGAGCTATCTCGCTACTACAGGGTGGCTGAAAATACTATTTATAAACAATAATAATATTTTCGAGATCTAAAAAAGCGCCATATGACGCTTCTAATATACTCAGGCTAAAGAGAATCTAGAATTTGAGAATGAAGGAATTTGGATTTTACTCGAACTTATACCCCAGTGCATGAATTCAGGGTTGCCTGGGGTATATAACTCTCGAGAAAAGAAGGTCGATATCAATAACATCGTTTTCGTGTGCTTTTTCTTCCGCCAAATGTGAGGACAGGTGCTCTCAGAAACTCTCCAGAACCAAAGCTATTACTCTGCTCAATCACCTGGCTAATTATGTTGATATTTTCAATGTAAAGTATCGCCATCTGTTTTATAGAGATTTTATAATTTTATATAACAGAGCGATTAATGATAATACTTGTTCTTATATACAGTAATACCCCCGACAACGCGAAAGTTGCGACCCCGTTATTAGAACAACGCGTTATCAGGATAATGAAGCACATGCATAATTTAGGGATACGGGTATTTCGCAAAAATATACAAATCTGCCATAACTAAGAACAATGTAAAAAAAATATGAATCTTAGACGAATGAAATATTCGGTTGCCATGCATGCGATCGCCGACATACACATAGACATCCGTGACTCATTGTCTACATCAGACATGAATGGTAAGAAATGTGCCGGGCTATGCATGAATAGAATGCGCTCGCGTTATTAGAGGAACTGCCGCGATTTTTTCTGAAATTCGCGTTATCGAAACACGCGTTATTGGGGGTATTACTGTACATTCGTTATATATTTATATTTTTTTTATTTTACGCTATGCTTTATATACATTATTTTTATTCTATACGTTGTTTTTTTATGTACAGTTTCGTCATTATTGTATTTTTTGTATGCTATATATATTTTTTTATTTTTTTTCAATGTATGTATATGTTTGTTATCCGTGGTAAGCGAATTAGATCACTCTGAAATGCCAAAATTGTCTTTTAATAATAAATAAATAAATAATCTATGAATTTATTTAATAATTTTTATTATATTATTATTTAAAAGAAATCGGTTGGTGTTATAATATTCATATGAGCATCGAACATATTATTGGATCCTATTTCTTGATCTTCTTAATAATAACAAGGTGGAGGTGAAATAAAACTAATGGGTGAGTCTGTCCGATTAGATTAGAACTCTAAGAAATTTAATTATTTTATATAAATAAATCTATAAACTTATTGACCGTCATTAAAGAGTCAGATAGGCGGAGGTAGAATCTCTTAAAGTTGTGGTGCTATAAACGAATGCTTTAAATCTATTAAACAGCTATCAACGTGCACTTCCTTGAGAAGCTGTGTAAGGATGAAACACGAATTTAAATCCATGATAAAGCATAATAACTATCCGGATATTTTTCTGGCCAAAAAATATATAATATTCATTGTGATCTAAATAAAATCAGGCTATAATCTCGTAGAAGCAGTTTTGACCACTAAATCGAATGAGAACTAGATAAGAATTATTCATATGATGAATAGGTCAAGACAAACAGAAGCATGAATATTCAAAATGTTTCAGAAAGTATAAAAAATATAAGATAAATAGCATCCTGATTATCCGTGCATGAATTAAATTCATATATTCGAATAATAAAAAAAAATAAAAGATTAGAAAAAATTGGAAATTACATGAAAGATTTCCAGAAAGAATTTAAAGATGCTAACCAAACTTTTGCATTTAAAAATCTGAAAAATAATTATCGTTCAGAGAGACAAGAATAGTAAATAGTTTTTGATAAATAAGAGGTTGTTCTTATTAGATAATGCTCCTTTTCATCCAAATGATAGTATATCGAAAACAGAAGACAGCTTTAGATTTAAAAATAAAAAAAATGTTACCACCTAATGTTAATTTTTAATTCAACCTATTGATCAAATAATTATTTTAAAAAAAAAGACATTACCGTACTGGTCTTCTTAAAACCCTTTGTAACAAAAATAACGTCAAGATAAAATTCTGAAAAAATGGTGATACTTGAGTAACTCAATCAAAGCCCAAAATAAAGTCAGTACCACTCATTCGATCGTGGAAAAAAATTGCGTAAAGATTTTTTTTATCCAAACGAAATATGTGGACACTTAGAATAGGATTCAGGGTTTTCAGTGTGAGATACATATATTATTCTAATCTCAACTAAGAAAGCGAGCAAGGATACGAGTGAAGATGCACTAATTTTCAATCTTGACACAAGAATTATAATATATAAAAGATTCTTTTGAGGAAATCTTTATTTGAAATTATTTATTTTTTTAAATTAAAAATCGAAACAATATACATTTACGTTTTTAGTGTGAAAAAAAACATTAACAATATATAATAGATCAGAATTTCATCATCGCTATCACTTATAATTCAATATATTTTACTCTTTTTCGAGATCATTGTGAGTTTTTTTGTTAGAGGATTCTGAATTATTTCTGGATTTAGCCTTAAAAAATTCTGTAATAAGCAATTGTCTGCTTTTAGGGTATAAACCGTTACGTATATCGTTATAAGGGGCAAGATCTGTTGTAATTCCCTCTTGAACTTCAAACTTCTTTCCATTATAGGATAATTTTCTATAGAAAAATATTTTAATTTATCAGCCAATCCCAAGCCGTCATTTATGGTATTTAATGTGAAACGCGTAGCTACTTCGCTGCAACTGCTTTCCGAGTCGTCTATTATCGTGTAGGCTCATTAAACATTTTGACCAATTATTCTTCATTCAACATAGGATCCTCCAATATTTCTTCGATATCATGATTATCCATATCATCAAATCCTTCGTCACCAACACCACGACAAATGTTAATTGTCGCTTGGTATTCAACTTCTATTGGTGGTACAACATTATTTGCAGGGACTACTTCCCCAGGGCCACAGCTTTTCCCAAAAAGAATTAATGAATAATAATGAATAATAATAAAAAAACAATAAGAAATTAGATTGTCAGCCAATTCATCATATTTAATGTAAAATGCGTAGCTACTTCGCTTAACATTTCGACTAATTCTTCTTCGTTCAACGTGGGATCCTCCAATATTTCTTCGATATCGGATTAAAAGAATTAATTGATTAATAAAGAATAATAATAAATGATAATAAATAATTAGAAATAATAATAAATAATAAGGAATAATCATAAATAATAAATAATAATAATAGATAATAATTAATAATAATAGTTAATAATACATAATATTAAATAAATAACATTCATTATTCATTAATAACAATAAATAAAAAATAAATACAAATAAATACTAGCAAATATCAATAAATATCAATAAATATCAATAAATATTAATAAATATCAATAAATATCAATAAATACCAACAAATACCATCAAACATCAATAAATATCAATAAATATCAATAAATATTAATAAATATCAAAAAATATCAATTAATACCAACAAATACCATTAAATATCAATAAATATCAATAAATATAAATAAATACCATCAAATATCAATAAAAAAAAACAATAAATATTATCAAATATCAATAAATAACAATAAATATTATCAAATATCAATAAATAACAATAAATATTATCAAATATCAATAAATAACAATAAATATTATCAAATATCAATAAATAACAATAAATATTATCAAATATCAATAAATAACAATAAATATTATCAAATATCAATAAATATCAATAAATATCAATAAATAACAATAAATATCAATAAATAACAATAAATATTATCAAATATCAATAAATATCAATAAATATCAATAAATATCAATAAATATCAATAAATAACAATAAATAACCATAAATAACAATAAAATAACATAATCAAATATCAATAAATAACAATAAATAACAATAAATAACAATAAATAACAATAAATAACAATAAATAACAATAAATAACAATAAATAACAATAAATAACAATAAATAACAATAAATAACAATAAATAACAATAAATAACAATAAATAACAACAAATAACAATAAATAACAATAAATAACAATAAATAACAATAAATAACAATAAATAACAATAAATAACAATAAATAACAATAAATAACAATAAATAACAATAAATAATAATGACCATACAAATCATGTTTATTTATTATTATTTATTGTTTTTTTTTAAAACCGTGTTATATAAAGCGTGCTATACAAAAATATTTCACAATTTATCAGCCCGTGTGTATAAAACCGTCTTATACGAGGCTTGGGTGTACCTTTATATAATGTTATTCGAATATCCAATATTGTAGAAAGACTATCGATTTTCAGTAACTTTATAGAACATTCTGTCAATCAAGCTTAATAACATTATCCTTTGTTAAAGGGAATTAATTTGATATCATTTTCAACTCATGATAGACAACAACTTATAATATTTCAAATCAATTCTTAACCTTTTCTATTCCGTTCAAGCGATTTTTTAGCAAACGACTTCAACCAAGTTTTTTTTGTAACTCATATATTCGACTAAAAGTGAATAGAGTAGAAAGAGTTAAAAGTGATTCTTATCAGATATTGTTGTGGTTTGAGATATTATTGAATAATTAGAAATTATCAAATATTTACTAATACCAAGAACTATTTTTTACATAATATCAAATAACATATAAATATATTTAATAAATAATTTATTAAATCGATTTTTGATCACAATTTCTTTCATTTTCTTTTGATTCGAGAATGTTATAATTTTTTTTATATATATTAATATAAAATAGATATTATGAATTTATATTATATATGAAATTGCAATTCGTATTCAAATATTTCACAATAACGCAATTAATTATGAAAACTTTCTAATCGCTTTCGACGACAAAAAAATGTGAAATATGCAGTTTGGTTCTTAATTTATTGCATATTTTTTCAATTTAAAATGCATATTCATATAAATATTCATGACATTAAAAATATTTCATAACTCTTTTGTGTCACACACGGGCGGCGATAGTGTTCTAGCGGTTTCAGTAATTTATTATTAATATTTCACGCGAATTCCATTCATTCCTACGAGAATTAAATTCTGATTGATGACACGAAACGACAATGAGGAAATTTTGCATAAATTTTTTCCGCCGAACATTCGATCACGATAATTAATAAATAATATTTTTTCCCCATTGTCGGGGCCCCGAAAAAAATATGTTAATGTGAATGGGAATTAATTACATTGATCTCAAATTACCGATCAAGATTCGAACACCACGTGCATACGTTACAGGCGGACCCGCGAGGTCAACATTTTTTTGGGTCACACCGACTCGCGCAGAGATATATTGAACCTATAAACTTATATTGCCCGTAATTAATTTATGCAAATGAAAACAATGCTAATAATTTATGCATATTCGTATTATTGTGATGGGCAATTTATTTTTATTTCAGCCATTCGTTTTTCTACGCATACATATATATTTTTTTGTTAATTTTCCTTCGTAAATCTGACAGATTGAGTGGTACGACGCGTTTGATTTGTCATTTCTTAGACGGCCATTAGTTTGCTTTATGCTTTTGAGATAAAGCATTGCGTAGTCGTATGGGAAATTAATATATTTTATATTTAAATTTTTTTACGAACAAATATATGCGACTGCGGACCAAAATACATTTTTATTTTAACCGGTCTGTCACGTGGGCTCAAAACCAATGGCTCCGGCCGATGGGGTATATTTTGTATGAAATGAATGCATGCAAATAGACCACAATTATTTAGTATTCAAGATATTCATGAATTCTTTATCAATATCTTGACATTTAAGAAACAATTGGATTATTCTAAGAATGAAAATAGTTATTCATGATATATATTAAGTGTAGTAAAAAATCATGTCGTATTTTCAAAGGGTAGATTTAGAATCATTTATTTTTAATCCTTTGATGAGTCAAGACGTGTTATTTCAAATTGTTAAGATATTCATGAATTCTTCATCAATATTTTGACATTTAAAAAAATAGGATTATTCTGAGAATAAAAATGGTTATCCACGATATATATTAGTATCACAACCCCTACCGGGGGGGGGGGGGATGGAGGTTGAATTTATCGGAAATGAAACACAACTATTTAAACATTTTTTTATATTATAGTCAACATAACCCTGCATGGAGTTGACTAAAAACCGAAGTAAACTTTGATAAATACTGAAAAAATTATAGCACCTCTGAAAAAATATGTACATGTTTGTGTTCACATATCCTTATGTGCATTAATAAATCTGGTCTCTAACGGGTATCTCACCACAGAGCCAGTAAAAAGGATACCCACATACCCTGGGAAGGAAAACCCTAATCGGTTGATCAATAATTGGTCTAATCTCGATACTTTTGCTTCTCTTCTTTCTTTCTAGGGGACCCCTTTCTAAGGAGGTATTTTCCTTGATGAAAGGGTTGATATTGCGACAAGGATAATAATCACTTGCGACCGGCTAATTGAAACTCGTTTTGGGCAGATGTGCATATGTATGCCTTTGTATATCTATGTAGGTATGTGTGTGTGGTCACTCGTTACTCGTTATAAGCAGATAACACCTTAGAGAAGAGAATAAACGAATACTGAGGCAAACCCTCTCCTATTTGCCTGAACACAGTTGAGAGGGTAGAATCCGATACTAGAAGATGCACGTCCAATGCCAGCAATGGCCAAGAGAGAGAAACTCTCTCAAAAAACCGCATACCAAGACGTCTTGGGTCTCCGCGGTATGGACACGAAAGGGGAACCTTCACGTCACGTGTGAGACCGAGTTTCCTTTGGCCTCGACTGCCATGCGAGAGTTTGGTAAGGCCCATGCCCTTATCGAGTGAGAGCCTTGTGGCTGGCACATGATGATGATGTTATTAGGTTGAGTCATAAATAACTTCCGATTTAGGTAAACAGTTTCCATTGTTTGGATTTACGCGCAGTGGGTAATTTGACAAAGGGATTTTTGTTTTCACTAGATGGATAAGTGGACTGTCAGTCATTCGATATTCAAACTATTTAGTGTGGTGGACGTTACAGTGGTGTTATTCCGAACCCTTAAAATGGAGAATAAAAAAATGCATCATCGTCATGTGATGCTTTGAAAATTCAAACAAGGCACTAGTGATGGAGCGACGGCCAAAAGGGTATGCATTGTATACGGTATTATTTTGTGAAATTTCGTTCCGGAGATGAATCTTTCTAAGAGGAACCAAGGGTGGTTCGCCTTTCCAACTTCGATGACGATATTTTAAATGCGATGTTGGAACAAAATCCACATCAAACGACAAGGAAGTTGGCAGAAAGACTCAATACGTCACAATCTACTGTTTATCGCCACCTGGGAATGGTCAGCAAGTTAGGAATTTGGGTACCACATAATCTCAGTGACTGAAATAAGGGAAACCGAATGTCTATTGACACAAGTCTCCTCTCACGGCATAAAATCGAGCCTTTTATGTACAGGACAATAACAAACGATTAAAAATGGATCACTAATAAAATATTGTCCGCAAAAGACAATGGTTGGATAAGGATCAAACACCCCTACCGGACCCTAAAGCTAATATTTATGGCAAGAAAACTTCATTGTGTGTATGATGGGATCATCGAGGAATAATCCATCATGAGCTAATGAAGCGCAACGAATTGATTACTGCCGATACATACGTTCAGCAACTGCAAAGAGTTCATGAAAAGCTACTAGAAAAGCGTCCTGCACTAACCAATCAAAAAGGCGTTATCCTGTTACACGATAACGCCAGGCCACATACGGTAAAAGTGACTCAAGAAAAAAATCTGGAGCACAACTGATCTGTTTTGCCACATCCATCCTACTCCCCAGATCTTGCTCCAACAGACTACCGCCATTTTGTTCCTTACAGAATTTTTTGAATGGAAAAACTTTCAATAATGATGAGCAAGTCAATCAGGCCCTCGATACTTTTTTTCAGTCCAAACTTAACAAATTGTCTGAGGAAGGGATCGATAAGATGCCAATAAGCTGGGGTAAGGTTATATTTAACAGCGGTGACATAAGTTTGTGAATTTTTTAAAGCTAAATAAAAGTATGATGACGCTTTTTATTAGTAGAAAAATCCAAAATATCGATCAAATTTTTGTACTAATAAAGGCGCTTCGAAGTGACGTGCGCACACGACGAAGGCCCGCCGCAAATGAGCCGCACGCGACGCAAAGCTCGCTCCACACTAGGACATGTGTGCGGTTTCACTCGCACTTGGACATGCGCGATTTTTTTCTCACTCTCACCCGGTACGTAAAGAATAGAAACTCATATTGTTGTTTTTAATTTTTTTTCGCAATTGCGAATAATAAAGATCATTGATTGTTTATAATATCTATTCTTTAGACTTTTTTTAGACAAATACAAAAAGTTGCATGTAGAATTTATATTAAAAGACCGGCAAGTCTAGGTAAATTAATAATAATTAACACAAATAATTTCGATATTATATTACGCTGTAATACGATACATATAGCAATAAAATTAAATAAATCGTAAACGGGTATATTTTCATCGCGTTTTAATTTATGCAAGTTTTCTCGCGTGCAGTAATTTAAAATAATTATTTCAGATCATCTGAATATTTTGCAATTTAATCGCAAATCAACGCGCCTTGCAACCAGGAAGAATATTCTAAATATCACATGACACGTCTGCTGATATTTGTGTCATAGACGCGCCGTGCATACCATTACCTATGCCATAATGTCCTAAGTCAAGCAATTTAATATGGACATTGCATTTATAAAACGGCCATTTTAATGCCATGTCTTTAAGCTTGTATGCCATGAACACTCGACCCAAATGCTAAACCTGCCAATATTTTCTAGGAAGTCCACAATAAATGATTGCCATTGAAAACATCGCATTCTAATTATTTACGACAATTTTGGAAGATTAGTCCTAAAGACGTATATCGCATTCTGATGGCGGCGATCGAATTAATTCGCTATAAAGATCGAGATTGATGTCGAACGTGTCGTAGTGTTTTTTATTTTCTAGTGATAATGGCGATTCTGTATAAAATTCGTTGGATGAATCAGTACGAACGGTCGTTTTGGGTCCATCGAGTATTGTATCACGTTTCATTTCTTCCGGTTGTATAAATAATTAACATAAACATGCTGTGATCATTGTCGTGGAATATCATTTGTTTTATATTTATCTATTTGTTTGGAAAAAAGTGTGTTCGGAAGAAGATTTATATAGCCACATTTCTAAATCCACTAGTTAAGATAACACCTGACCATTACGGAAATGGTTGTTGTTGTAAGTACAGTGAGAACAAGAAATGTGGTATTTTCTCTTCGAGAATATATTTTTGATGCATACTTAAGTATGGACGGCTTCGATTTTGATTTAAATTATTTTTTAAATAAATCATCAATGTCGTAGAGTGATATGATATATGAATAATTTACAGTTAGCGCCATGTAATTTCGCGAATCTTCAAAGAATTTTGTAGTCGATAATTTAGCAAAAAATGTCAACACGAGACTCAGTTATTAGACGTTAATTTAATAGCTAAAGGTTTATTGCGCAAATTGTAACAAAAAAAAAATCTAATAAATCACAGAGATATAAAAAATTGGGTCAAGAAAAACTCGCGAAATTTTAAGACGCCGTTTAATTTCACGATTTATATTTAAATTTACAAATAATTGAAGAATTGTCATAGACCACGAATATTACAAAAATTGCAAGAATCATTTAATATAATAATAAATAATAATATATCTATCATGGATTAAAAATGTCCAAAATAATGTAAATTGATTAAAGAAAATCGTTTTTTTTTAAATCATAGTAAACGATTAATCAGGAAAAACATAACTAAAGTTGATTTAGGTTAAGTCAAAATTACTTTAACGTAATTAATTGCCTTAAAGTCTTAATTTTTATTAAATAATGAATATATAAAAAATACTATTATAGTAATTTGAAATTTTAAAATAAATAAAATCTGTTATAAAATCATAATTTATTTCTGAGCTCTTCTGATTCCATTTTTATTCAAACGGGTAAGAAATTGAATGTATTATTTATCTTAGCCGTGCTGATGGGGTCTAATTGAGACCCCAAGACTGAAATATCCGCAACCAGCGTGGTGATTCGATTTTTTTCAATTTTTATCTGAAAATATGTACTTATTAATTTATTTAGACAAAAAATATATATTTTATTATAATTTAAAATTAGTTCTAGCTTATAATTATAGAGTTCGAAAAGGTGAATTTGGGTACCCCAAGTTTTTTTTTAAAACCTATTTTATTATTATAATATATATGCTACATCATAAACTTTTTGTATTTATCTAAAAATGTATACAAAAATAAATATAATATTGTCTTTTGTTGTATGCAATTGCAAAAAATAAATAAAAAAAACATTCGCCGCTGTTGTCAAGCCCGCGAGGTTATCTCTCGCTCGCATCCGGTACGATGTGCCGAGTGCGAGTGACACGTGCTGTAAGAGGCGAGTCTGTAGCGAGATATCGCCGAGAGCGGTTAAAAATTGGTTAAAAAATACAAAATATCTACCAAATTATGAAGCATATCACAAATAACTATTTTTATTCTTAGAATGGATTCATTTATTTTTTTAAAAAAATGTCAGGATGAAGAATTCATCAATATCTTGATTAGAAATGCTTGGGGTATCTGAGATACCCCATTCGAACGAAGCGTTTGTTTTCGAGCCACAGTGACGGGTGGAATAAAAAAATATATACAGAATATATAAAAAAAATAAATATTATTGATGATAAAGATAGAAATAATGTTATATTTCAGAAAAATTAAAAAAATAATTAATTTCATGATTTAAATAATTAGCAAAACACTGATTTTCAGCAATAAATATTAAACAGCTTCAATCTAAATATAAAAATCAATATTATTTGATTTTAAGTGATGGAACCTATCTTCCAGTTTTATGTCAACTGTATTTATTTATACACAGAAGCATCTGGAACGTATCTAGGGGGAAAACTAAGAATCATTTGTATATATTTATATTGGAAGAAAATGTGTGCCGTATATGTAAAAGAATAATAATTAAATTTCAGTATCATTTTCTTGGCAGAAAATTTTATTTATACGATTTTAGGTAACGATTGTTTTCCGCACCGCCCTGTACGTGCATAAATTAAATAAATTATCCAGCTTCATTATCCAAAAGCATAGTTTCCCAAAGCTGGATTAATTTATTTAGTGTTTTCGGATAAGCAACAGATGTTTATTTAAATGCGGTTGGACGTGTCGGACGGCCGCGTCATAATGACGGCCATTAGGTCCCAGTGTGGACGCTCCGCGGACTCGGACCCTGTCAAAATATTTCCATAGATATTGTAGGAAGTTATGTGACGAGAAATATAAACGCTGTAGTGGTGTGGACGGTGTCGTAAATTTTTTCAACACATTTAAATAATTGAGTTGTCCCCGGCTATATTACTATTTATCGGTGAAAATTCCAAAAACCAACAACGCCAGATGGACAATTCAGTGCAGCGAATCGAGCGATTTATGAATGAAAAATGAATTATTTATATTATAATATTATGCAAAGATTTAATTCATTAGATGGCAAAAGAATTTTTAGTTAAACACATAAATTTTCTTTATGAAAGTGTGATTTAGTATTAAATTTCGACGAGAATATCTTGGCTCTGTGCTAAAAAGAACTGAATTTATATCCATGATGAAATTGCTTTCACTACCTGTTGCGGTTTTCGCAGACGAATCGAATCGCGGATATTAATTGACTCAGTTCAAGGATACCAGAATTGCAGATGTTATATTAAACAACATCTGCATTATCAGCTATTATCCAGGATTCGATTCGTATCTCCGATAATAATGCATTTGTCCTCGCGATAAACTGAATTATAAGCGTTTCTGATCTAATCACAAGACTTCTAGTCTAAGTATTATTCGTTTTAAAGTTCTGCATCGCGAAGTCTTAATTTATTTTACTGCTTTCCACTCCATTTTATAACGATGCAGTGGCAGGATGACCACAATTATTTATTTATATTATTTATCAATAAAATACATAGCAATAATAATGTTTGCGTATATAATTATTATACCATAAGTTATGCGAATTACATATTGTCTATGTTTTTATCTGGTTCATTATCAGCTAGTTTACGCAATGATCAAGATGACGTGTTGTAGAAAATATTGCACCATTCTTTGTGGTCAAAAATTAATACATTGATTCTTTAGAAGATCCATAAGCATCTGCTTAAATTAATATTTTACTTTTGAGTTTTATTTTTTAATTTAATATTTATACCAGAATATATTTATAACTTATGGTAATTATTGAAATCGACTTCATGGTTCCAAGCTATTCTATCTTTAATTTCAAAAAGGCAAATAATGCGCGCTTTAAGTGTTTTATATATCCTTTGGAATAGAAAGAAGTTATAAAGAACCATGTCCTGTAAACATGAATTTTTAGGTATTGTATTGTACGGCCAAAATTTTTTTTCACGTTTTTTCCACAAGTTAAAAGATTGCTAATATCAAATAATTTTCTCAAACTAAACCAGGTAAAACCCAGCTAACAATAAAGTAAGGATCCAAAACGATTACTAATAACAAGACGAGTCAGAGACAACAAAAATATAAAAAATACGCATAATTTTTACTCAAACCCTCCATGTTTTTCATTTATATTAAGTTGTCCGGATGAAAATAACATATTTTACACCAGTTAATGTTGTTTTAGACCATTATTAAGTCCTAGAAGAGATGATTTGTTTTTCATTAATCGCTTGAACTCTGGAAAATGGTATTTTAGTGATTATTTTATTTACAAACATGGGTTAATAAGATATTTACCAGACAAATAATACGAAACTGCAAGTTTACTATACGTATAATACTTTTTTTTAACCAAATTATCTCCAATAGGAAAAAAGTTATTAAGCATTTTTACAGAGCTGCGCAAAATCGCAAGATCGATAAAAAGATGCGGGTTAAGGTGTAAGTTTCGCCTGAAAACAGCGGGTGCTTGAGTGTTAAGAAGGTTTAACTTTTCATCAATGCCAGGAGGGTTTAAACAATTTAAAAGTGGCAATTTTAAACTGAAAAAAATACCCTCAAAATAAGAAAGTTATAAAAGTCAATCAAATCCAAATATATACATGAGAATTAGCTGACAAGCTGGAATACTCAAAACCTAATGCAAAAAGGTAATGTCTCCCACCATAGAATAAATTGTATCGATATAAATAATAGTTTGATTTTCAGACTGGATACCTGCTTCTTCAATCATCTATGAGATTTATACTTAAATTATTTTTTATCTAAAAATGTATTTATTTCAGCTTTTATTTTAAATTCATTAAAAAAAATGGATCATCAGCAAAATTTAGAAAAAAAATAGCTTTACAGTCAGCTCTTAAATATCATTAGTCACGTATGTAGATCACGTAGGCGAAAATTAAATGCATAGTAGGCAATGGTAAGTAAGGGTCTGAATTTCATCAATCGGATCTATTTTGGTATTTTTGATAATGATGACGGACACAATGATATTCGAAGTGATCAGTGACCTTATCTATTTGCTATCTCCATGATCTAGGACTCTATATGTGGAGAAAGAAACGAAACAGTGGTAGATGGTGGTTTTTTGGGACCTAAAAAAAAATTATATAAGGAAAAAATGTACCCTTTGTGAATAAATATCCAAAAAAATAATATAGGATGACTCTTGTATTAAATTCAAGTAATAAGTACAATGTATATTTTTTTGGGACACCTTGTGTATAATTTTAAATACATATTATGCTAAAAACTGTCTTCTTCATTTGATCCTTACATATTCTCTAATTGCTTCATCATAAGTAATTGATCTGCCTATGTCAATAGAAAGAATGGACAAATAATTCAGTATCTCAATTCTTATAGTCGATTACAAAATTGATCTTATCCTACAAATGAGGCTGAAACTGAAGCTCTTAAAAAATAAAACAAAATTTATTCTATAAGATAATAATAATACAAGAGTAAGGTGTTAGGGGTCTCCTAATCATCGGGGGCTTGATGCTCCATCATCATAAACATCCATATAAATCTGCCACTGGGAACAACAGAGATATTATAGTGTACGAAATACCGTAGTTCAGTAAAATTAAGATTGTTATTAAATCCAGTTTTAGTGGTCAATAACATAAACAAGATTTCTTGGGGGTTATGGTCATTGATGTAACAGAGATTGGCGATCATCCTCTTCCTTATTGATACATCATCTTAACAATGATTTACATATATACAGTGTAAATACGTTTTTACGTGCCCGGATTTCACGTTTTCTCGCTGTTTGCGTTCAATTTTTAGAGTCCCGTAAAAAATAATTGTCAAAAATATAAGCTCGGAAGCG
>JAGXCT010035026.1:49703-62270 GCA_022495035.1 Philopotamus ludificatus
TAATATTATTGCAAAAAAAAATATAAAATAATAAAAGAAAATGGGGGATAATAATCTAGAACGTAAAAGTATTAAGCGCCTCCTTTCTTCAAAGCATTAGAAGACATTTATAAATCGGTTAGCTTAATAACGCTCCACATCTGTCTTCATACGTTTGCCATGATGGGATTAGTAAAAATCATATAATTATAATCGTAATGTGTGGAAAACCCTAATGGATCTCATGGAAAAGTTTGTTTTATTAGACGCCTACGATAACTGATGAACTTGGTTAAACGTGTTCATCCTCGGTATATATTTTTTAGCTATATTTTTAGGCACGTGGAGCGAATCAGGTCAGCGACATGCATGACGTATTCGCAGAGGATGGACACAATCAAATAATTTAACATTTTATGCGCGCCAATGGTATTGGCGACAACACCTCAGCGCCATAAGATTTAATAGACGTCCCCCCGTGACGACTCATTGTGTCGCTTACGCGCATTAAATATTTATCAACTTAATGAGAATTAAGCGTGGTCGATTAAAACAAAAAATGAGAAAAAATATATTAGCAACACACACGTAAAGTGTTAACAGCGCCGTGCAGAATTAACATGCCGGGGGTACGTGGCGTTTATTGCTGTAGCGGGTTGAACGACACTGGTGGCGCGTGGCGGGCATTCTCATTGGCAATTAAAAAAAAATATCATTTGCGTTTTATCATGGCGACGTGGAGAGATTTCAGCCGATGGTGATACGTGCCGCGAAATGACAATGGTGACGATCGGCAATGGGCGGCGGGCGACGGCGTCCTCGAGGGACGAGGGCCGCCGGAGGGACCCGCAGCTCCCGGCTTGCGGTAGGACCTCGGCTGCACTCGAGCACCTATGTAAGGCCGTATTCAAATGAGGCACGTACTCTGGGCGGCGCTTCGCTGTCGCCTTAGATCTAAAATTAGAAGCGCCTCCTTTAATCGGTTACCTGGTCAGGAATCGCGGACGTTTCAGAAAATCTTAGTTTGCCGCCAAAGCGTCAACAATGACGCTTTTAAATTGCTAATTTCGTTTTTTTGGACCGAAATCAAGGTGATCTCTGCACCATATCCACGATAGAAGTACGTGCAAGAATTTTCATGAACAATGTGAATCATATGACTGTCGCAACTATTTATATAAACTACTTAAGGAAATTAATTGAAAATAATCGGTAGATGCAAACTTTTTACCTAATAACTCCATTTTCATAGCTCGTAGGTAAGGCTTGCATTACCGGTTTATCGGTAAATTGCCAAAAATGCACCATCGGTAATTACCGATAAATTTTTCAATTTATCAGTAATTACCGGAAATGATTTTATCAAGAAATGAAGCTTAAAAGAGCTTACTATGCATCGAGATTGCAAAGCTCGGTGGAATTCCTTCCTGAATATGATGGAACGATTTTATAAAATTAAAAATGTAACCTTAAAAAGTTTGATTGGTATAAAATCTGGGATAAATATCGATAATATTAAATTTGATAAGATCTCTGGCATAATATTGGCATTACAACCAGTAAAAGTAGCTGTAGAAGCTCTATGTCGTGAAGACATATATACAGCCGACCTAACACTGAATTTTATGCTTGATGAACTGTCTAAATACAGTTCTTTTTTAGCCAAAGTACTTAAAAAAGAGCTAATAATTCTAATAAGGAAAAAAGGACGATATATTTCGATGTGATTATTAACTCAGGGAATTCTTTATGACACTGGCCAGGGTCATATTAATGCCTTTGTTGAATAAATAATTATAAACAAATAATATAAATTTCAATCCAACTGTTATTATAATAAAATTAACCAGTGTCGTGGTTTGACACTGAAGGTATATCAGTATGAGAGACTCATTGTCCTTGCGCTTTAAATTTTCTGTTATGGCATCCGTCCATAAATAGTCATATAAATAAATATTCTAATAAATTTCTAACCTTTGATTACATGCTTGGGAACGTAACGCTTTCCAGACAGTCGTCAATCAAAATCCTGGAAATTCTATTCGACTCTAAATTTAGATCTAAAATTCATATGTATACGAGATGTGTAATAGAGCTTCAAGAATGTTAGACATTGTCTCGAGAAATTCTCGTTACATTCATTGCACCTTAGTAATAAGATTTCTAAGCGATACATTGGTTCGGAGTTTACTTGAATCAGGGTCTATCGTCTGGCCGCCATTTGAAGCTTCGAATATACTCAGGCTAGAAAAATTCCAGAAGAAATTCTCAAGATATCTCTACGTGAGGGATTTTGGATTTTACACGAGTTTACCTAATTTTTATTTTATAAAGTTTTTTTATTTACTTTAATAATAATAAAATAAATAATATTTATTCGATCTTGACCTATAGACCCTAAACAAAAACCATTTTCGAAGTTTATTGAGCAGTTCCTTTAACAAAAATATGCTAATTTTGCTATCAGAAATTTAAATCAGGTGATAGAAACAATCTGCTGAGGATCGAATTTTTGGAAAATCATAAAAAATTATGCATAAATCTTAATGGTCGCGAATGCAAGAGGATTGAAAACGGGTTGATAAAATATACAGTAAGGACATTTTTAAAATTGCTTATGGGTTGAAGGTGGACTCATGTTCAGAATTGCTCTCTTCCACAAATTGAAGTTCGAAAATACTCTCAGCAATATGGTTCTAGTAAATAATAGTATTAAAGAAAGAACTACAAAAGTGATTAAAAAAGCTTAAAAAGAGCTTAAAAAAGTGATAGTTATTATATAGACGATAGCATTATTTAAATGTGCAGGCATTGTAATTAGAAGTTAGATTGTAAAAAAAGGTTAACTTGACCTAGCCGTGCCGATTTATTGGGGATCCCTAGTTTTTGATTTTTGTCAAATAACCCCTTTTTGCATTTGTTAAAAAAAAAAGTCTAAAGAATAAATATTATACATAACCATTGACCTTTATTTGCATCCGATACAATTTTCCGAGTGAGAGTGCAACGTACTAGTAACACCTGCCGCGAGAACTTAGTCAATGGCGTGTACTCAGTCTGCGGCGAGACATCACCCAGTGCGCGTGTCATTTACTCGTCATATTGATTAGTTAAATCGAAAATATAGACCAAAAATCGACATGAAGCATATCATGAAAACCTATTTTTATTCTTGGAATAATCTATTTTTTAAAAAAAATGAATTCTTCATCAATATTTTGACAAAATGCTGGGGGTATATTTCCCATAGTAAATATACCCCCTTCGGACGACTCTTCCAAAAATAATACTCATCAATCAACAATTCTAAATGTTATTAATAAAAAGGAAAATTCTCGAACACGTATCTTAAAGCTAACTACTCCTGGAAAAGTTATATCATTCTGCAGTGTGACATTAAGTGCAGAAATCTAATGAGTTACCGTGTGCAAATCATCTATGGAAAACATATATTCCAATATATGAAGCAGATATGAAGAAGGAAATACTAGACGACGAAGAAAAAAGGCCTCTTGTAATATTAGACGATGAAATTTCTGATAAAATAGAAAATTCACATTTTTTTTAAAATTTAGAAGCAAATATTTTAAGTAGGGTAAAGGCAGATACTTTTTAGCTATTACTTTCCACAAAAACATTTTAAAACAGTATAATTTAGTGATGCTGCCATACAATTAGTTTAGTGTCCTGCAAAGATTGTAGATGCAAAAAGCTTCTTTAGAATAAATTAAAACAACCATCCATTGAAACATTTTTAATGATATCTTATAATAAATTTTAACTTAAACTTAAAATGCTAAATTAAAGCATCAAAACTGTATTTTTTTCAAAAATATATATTAAAAACATTTGTGTAATACAAGGCCAAATTATACCAAAAAAAAAAAAAAATGAACTTAGTAGTTCTAAAGTTTAGAAGATTTTTAGATTGTTATCTTTTTAGATCATCAAAATACTTATTATAATTCCAGCTAATTTTTACGAGAAAGATATCGATCTTAGTAATATATTTTTAAAGTTTGCGTTAGGATCTTTTTGATGAGAAGATTAGTATTTTTTAATCGTGATATGTGTAATTGAATAATACAAAAAAAAGTAGGATAATATTTTCAAAGGAGCGCTGATGACTAAAACATTAAGAAACACAGGTCAGAGAGTCGTGACTATGTACTTAATTAAAGCTTTCTATTTTCCTTACGCTATGCATTGCACAATCAAACCTCCAGTGTACAGGTATCTGTATATTATAATAATCCAATAATCTTGTATATAATTATGCTTCAAAATTTCGACATCAATGTTTATATTGTAGATAGTTTTTTCAATTATATATTTTTTTTTATATTGCGGAGATAAATGTAAATGTTGGCTTAACAAGGTTTACGTTACGACCCCTGCTTTATGTAAATCCGGTCACATAATCGTCTCTGCGTCGCCCCTGACCTCTACATTTTAATTAGGCATTGTGCGAGTCGTTTAATATTCAAATGCGGACGCCATTTAAATTAAAACGAAAAAAGAGCTTCTGAGAATTGGCGTGCTACCTGTATCCGGGACCGTACTGCATGTAGGACGGGTGACTCATATGGATTTTTTACTCCTGCGTGGGAATTAAGCACGTGACCCGTGGAATTAATTACGACGTCTTCGATCGGTGACGAAGAGAGGCGTGCGTCCACGCATCCTCGCCAAGGAATTCGCTCAACTGGAGCAGTCGGCCGAAGAGATTTGGGCGAGCGCGAGGCTGAGATTCGAGACCGTGGTAATGGCGCACACGTAGCTGCGGCCATTACCAAGATCCTCCTCGGCGCATTCTCACGCGAAAGAGTCCAGGGCTGGAGATGCGACATTAAGATATTTGGAGAGTGTGGGAGCATCGCGGCAACGACGGTCGGTGGACGTGCGAGCCGAGGGGCCTCGGCTTATTGCGGTTAAAAGTTAAAGAGGCCGTGTGTTATTCGCATCATGTTCCGTTGCTGAAGCACTTGATTACGGCGACCTCTTTGATATGCTCATTACCCAGGCAGGACGACTGCGACGCTGGGTGATTGAACATCGGCCACCATGACCCATCATCACGTCCCCGGTAAGAAGCCAGGATCATCGCACTTAGTTATATAATTTCGAGGTTATGTTAACACTCAAGACCCGGTCCCGCGTTAGTGCGGAAATTTTCGTAAACGGAAACACCCGCTCCCGCACTAACGCGGGTTCACACGAAACGTATTATCTAATGCGCTAGAAAAGGCTTTCTTTTTAAGTTTTACGACTGGACACAGTTTCATTCATTGCTCTACATGCCCTTTGTAAAATATATGAAATATGTATTTATTTATGGTTAAAACTGTCCTTGAAATAATAGATTATTTGGATCGAAAACTTTCCAGTACTTACACATCGACTGTAACGAATTTAGATTTTTGTTTATCCATTTAACAAAATAACTTTTTTGGAATATTTATGCGGTACAACCCGTCACATCCTTTATTACAAAGCGAAAATTACCTACATGCTACATAAAGATATCTATTTGTTTTTTATCGTCTAAAATACAATAAATCATCATTTTTACAGCTCGAAAATTTTATTTCTTATCTAAATATTCTAATAATCTAATATAAGTATACTATACTTAAAATGCTTCTCTTTTGGCCAAATTATCTCCAAAAGGAAAAAAGTTATTAAGCATTTTTTACAGAGCCGCGCATAATCGCAAGATCGATACAAAAATATGCGGATTTAGGTGTAAGTTTCGCTTGAAAACAGCGGGTGCTTGAGTGTGGGTCCCCAAGTTTTTGATTTTTCACGAATAATGCTTTTAATATAAATCTGACCGTGTTACAAACTTTTTGTATTCGTCTAAAAAAATCTAATGGAATAAATATTATAAATAATCAATGACCTCTATTGTGCGCAATTGCGAAAAAAAAATAAAAACAACAATATGCGTTTCGAATCGATTGCGAGCGAGAAAATACATCAGGCATATGATAATATCTTGACTTGAAATGTTTGGGGTCTTTTTTCATATATTCATTTCATACGAAATATACCCCATCGGTCAGAACCGTTGGTTTCGAGCTGTCGTGACGGATCAGTCAACAAACATTTTCATTAAAAATTAATATTATATATAAGATTTTACCTGCAATTTCACAATATCCTCAAGAAACTGCTCACAGCAAGCCTTGCTTCAATATCTTGGTGATCTGCGACAGTCTTTACACTTGTACCATCGGTGTCAAATGACAACTATGGTCTTAACAATATATCAAACGACCATGCTTGATGCCCACGTCTACTGCTGTCAATTGTTGCATTCAGGTAGTATATAAATAAAATAAGCGATGTTGTTACAGATTATTTTCATTAACTGCTTGTATCTCTAATTTCACCCTAAAGTCAACCCTTAACTAGGTGTCAATATTTAGTGGCCATTTGAATATGCCACGTTCACAAAGAAAATATTTTCCAACAATAAAAACCATTTTTCTTTTTTTTGGTATTTATTTTTAAAAAAGAAACATTACTAATGGTTCACAACATTTTATATTATTTAAAAAAATATTTAAATGTGTAAATATACCTGAATCTTCGTCTGAAGAAATTTTCAAATATATAATTTATTCCTCTTCGCTCTCAATGAAAACGTTATATATTTCTTGTTTGGCTAGTTTATGCTACATTTTGATTGGTTTTATATTTTGGAAATAATAAAAAAATCATAAGATGAATTTGGAACACATATTGGACGATTGGCTTCACATTGGTGAAATATTAAAAACATCTTTACAGCTCATAATAATTCTAGGAAGCGCCAAAGAAATTGCTGTTGCATTCTAGGCCAGACACATTTTTGTTTATATTAGTTTTAGTTTTTCACTATTTTTTTCTTATTTAAAAATTTATAATAAAATTAAAATAATTTTCACATATTATTGATGAATCTATGTAGTATTTATAAAAAAATAAGTAATCATATTTTATTCCAAATTTAAAGCATGCCATTTAAAATAAAGGCGTTCATACTCAACAAAGGGTAAAAACCACCCTAAATGAAATATTTATTTTATAAATTATTCATTAAGTTTTTCATTTTATTAAAATTAAATATAAACTATTTAACAAACACACTATGACCTTGTTTCATATGTTTTTATTTATTTATCAATATACATAATTTTTAGAGATGAAACTCGATTATTAATTTAATATTTTGAGATAATATAACAATTTTGATTTCGGCGCCAAAATGTCGGCCCGTTATTTTTTTAGCTGACGAATAAAATAAAAATAAAATAAACATTGCTCAATAAATGAAATTACTTTAAAAAAATCGTCAAATGAATATTAATATAGATTATTTATTTAAAAATTTTTGATTATCAAATAAAAATGGATTTTGTGAAACACATTGCATTAAATATTGATCAATTTATTGTGCACAATAATTTTCGCGCCAAAGTTTTTCCGCGTAATTTTCTCGACGAGCTACTTTCGAACCCAAGGGAACAAGACATTTTTACAAAATATTTCTTATTGAATTAGTCATGGAAAGCATATTCAGTTTACGTCATGAGTACATCACGTATATTCAATCCCAGTACGGATTTCCTGAAGATTTTGTCCTTGAAGCTGTCCTTGATGATATTTAGGTAACATATTTTTTTATATTATTTATTTTATTGTATAATCGACTTATAACATGTTTTATTTCTGTTGCAGATCACTGGATAGTAGGGCTTTATATTCTGCGTCGATTGTGAGAGAAGCCAGAATGGATTCTCTGAACAAGAAACGAGCTATTTTCAGCAAGAAGAACATGAAATTTAACATGTTTTCTGGTAAAACACTACGATTATCTGAACAATGTGATGAACCTGTTAAACGATATAAATATTAAGCAATATGTATTGATTTTTTTATTAAATAAATGTATTTATTCTATATAAATATATCTTAGTTATTCATATTTTTATATAGAAAAAATAAACGGCTAAAATTAATATACATACATATTCTGATGAATCAAAAAAAATCAATACCGGCTTCGTAAATCAAGTTATTAAAATCTTGGCCGCCGTATTGTTCTATAATATTATAATCGATAGTATTGTAATTGCGGTTTAATTAAAGTTTTATAGGCATTTTAAGGGCCGATACATACGAATGGGTTTTAATTGCGTGATTGGGGGTCATTGGAAACTATTCGCTTGATAGCCCAACTTTGCCATAAAACAATCCAATTATTTCCCATAATACATTCTGGTAATTGTGTTATTTTTTCTTTAATTCCCCCACCGATATTCGATTTTGAAATTAAATAATAATAAAGACGACGTAGCACAACGCGATTAATACACAATGGCGATGCAGAATTGGGTTCCTCAGTCGTTTAACCCTCCCGTTGATATTCAAATATAATGCAGAGCGTTCCGTTAATTTCCTTTTCATTTCCTTTTTGTATCTAGCCGGGGGTATTAATAACGGCCCGTTATGATATAATGATAATATTAGACATTAATGTTATTGGCTTTCGCGGAGGCAACGGGGGCCACGTGCCCCGTGCGGATAATTAAAAGAGTCCGAAGTACGCCGAACCCTTTGCTTGATTTCCGACGTTTTAATTCTTCTCATTTGTTTTAATCTCGGGAGTAATAATTAGATTATGAAGTTTGTTAGCAGAGCTCGGTGTCCGTAGCTTCCTGGAGCCGAGCACGTACTGCGGAAGCCCTCTCGCTCCGCTGAGCCATGCCAGCTCTGCTAATCTAACTAAGCTGTTAAGTTACAAAGTTAGCAGCTAAATATGGCGATAGAGAATAGTTAGCTGGGCGCTTATTGCTAACAAGGGCTGAATATAGATGTCGGCAAATTAATGAGCTGTGAAATACATGATTTAAATGCCCGAATACGAATTATGTTAACGCCATAGACTGTTACAGACATTTGGTTTTAAAGTTTTGAATTCATATGTAATATACTTATTCTAAATTATTTAAATTTATTTACAATTAAACTTTATGTTGGTATCATATTTCAACAGTTTTATGTCCTTGATAGAACGCTGCAATATGATACAAATGTCCTATTTTTTAATCATTTTAGGCTATAAAAATATTTAAAAAAAAACAGTTTTTATATTTTTTGTTTAAATACGAAGATCGAAAATTAAGACTAATAATAAACATGAGTTCTTACGTGGAAATACAGCATAAAAAATATCCTTGAATCATTTAATTTTAATAACAAAATTTGATTTAAACAGTTATTTTTTTTATCAAGAAAAAATCCAACATTTTAGTAAAACCGTGTAAATTAAATGTGTTCAAAAATGATTATTTTTTTTAAAAAATTGTGTTCCGGTCGCAATAAAATAATTCGCGAGACTAATCTCAGCCATATATTTTTTCAAAATATTTGTTGATTTTTGATTTCGCAATTTCCCGCCAAAATTTTGCGCGTGAATTTTTTAGGTTGATGATAAATGTAAACAAATATTTGTAATTTCTAGAAAAATACTGCATTTACTTCGACTAACGAATAAAATATTATTAATATTTTAATGCAAAAAGAAATATTAAATTATATTGTATGTACACACTAATTTTCGCGCCAATTTCTCTAATTACTTTTTTTGCGCCAAAATTTTTCCGCGTAATTTTCTCAACGAGCTACTTTCGAATCCATTGGACCGAGACATTTTTTCACAATTTTTAAAAACAGAAAATCTTTCTCATTGAATTAATCATGGAAAGCCTATTCAGTTTACTCTGCGTCATGAGTACATCACGTCTATTCAATCCTAATACGGATTTCGTGAAGATTTTGCCCATCGAGCTGTCCTTGTTGATATTCAGGTAACATATTTAATTCTTATTTTTTTTTTATGATATTTATTTTATTGTACAATCGACTAATAATATGTTTTCTTTCTTTTGCAGATCACTGGATGGAAAAGCTTTATATTCTGCGTCGATTTCGAATGCTGAATGGAGCGCAGTTATTAAGAGCGACAAGAAGCTGAGGATAAAACTACGGACATATGTGAGAGAAGCTAGGATGGATTCTTTGAACAAGAAACGAGCTGTTATCAACAAGAAGGCTATTAAATTGAGCGTGTTTTCAGGTAAAACACTGCGATTACCTGAACAAAGTGATACATCTTCTAAACGATTCAGATATCAAGTTTAATGTATTATTTATTTATTTAATAAAATTATTTATTATTCAAAAACATATTATTTTATGTCTTTAGTTCTTAAAGAATCAACGCAATGGTAAATGCAAATTGCTATGGAATTTAAATTTCGAATTGCTCCATAGCTCGTTGCTGGAGCTCATTAATTCCGCAGCCATAAAGTGCTTCGCCATCAACCGGAGTCGTATTTCGTTGTGTTTGGGTGCATCGCGGAAAGAAGTGGCCCGCCAGGTACTGCAGCACCACTCGCGGGTACATGCCGAGGACACTTCCTTCCGGCCCTAGTCAAACTTCCTGTTCCAGGAAATTAACGGGCGGATTAGCATAATTGGTATCTGTCTCCGGCGAGGCGGAATGTCGACGCCAGCGAGGGTTAAATGGCGCGCTAATCATTGCAAGAACGGTCTTGCCCCCCACCATCGCGCCGCTTATCTGACTTATGGCTCTATGCTAAATGCCACCGGCTTTATTAGCCACCAGCTCGACAAGTGGGGGTGGCTAATTCACCAGCCGAGCACGAAATATTGCCCACCATTGTAATGAAGCAGATTTTAAACCGAGTTTACAGAAATGCTAATGCTGTAGTCGTGTACTGGATGGGACCCAGCTACGGGGATAGCATGAAAATTGGTAATCACGATGAAAAAAAAATGCTCATTCAGTATTTAACATCTTCATCTTTGTTATTTTTAATGTATTGAATTCAATTTTGTTTTGATTATTAATGCTATTAAGTAGAATTTATCTAGATGCTGTAAATAAATTCTTTAATCTAAAATAAAATAAAATAAAAGTAGTTATTTTCAGCTCAGTTTTTTTTTCGATGTTGTTAATAATAGAATGCGGAATTTAAAAAAATTTTCGGACTGTATAATTCCAATTGTTACAATTTTTCTCGACATACCGAGATATGGTTACCCATGAGTAGAGTGTTATTGCGTGCTGGTATCAGACGTGGCGGCGATAGTGGTTGGGCTAAATCATGGTTTCATAAATTCTACGGAACCTATGAGGAGCCAAGCCGCTATCCAGGCCATTTCAAAAACGTGTGTGCTACCGGAGGTACCCGTAGCACCCGATCAGACCGTAAATTAAAAAGAATTGGCCCTAACCTCGTCTGATTATTATTGTTACGATCCGCGCGTGACAGCTCGGCTCCCGAGCTTATGACTGGCGACCTAAAGATTACCTGGAAAACGTCCGTCACAGTTATGGCATCATGGTTAAGACATAGGTGATCTCCAGGTGGAAAGACTTGACTCAGGATTAATAGGCTATATAAATAAAGTAATAAATAAATAGAAAAGAATAAATATCTTTATACCGTAATCAATATTAAATCTCACACAATCTAACCCCGAAATCTAATCAAACCTAACCTACCTTCAAATCTAACCTAACCCTAAATTCTAACCCAACCCAACCCCGAAATCTAAATAAACCTACCTTCAAATCTAACCTAACCCACCTTAAAAACGAACCTATCGTTAAAATCTAACCTAACCCTAAATTCAGACCCAACCTAACCGCGAAATCTAACTAAACCTACCTTCAAATCTAACCTAACCCTAAATTCTAACCTAACCTAACCCTAAATTCTTACCTACGATATCTAACCTAACTCATCTTAAAATCGAACGTAACCCTAAAATCTAACCTAACCTAACCTAACCCCGAAATCTAACTAACCCTACCTCTAAATCTAACCTAACCCTAAAATCTAACCTAACTCTAATTTCCAACCTAACTTACCCCCTAAATCTATTCTAACCCACCTTAAAATAGATCCTAACCTAACCTAACCTAACCTAACCCTACATTCTAACCCAACCTAACCCTGAAATCTAACCTAACCTACCGTAAATTCCAACCTTACCCTAAAATCTAACCCAACGTAATCCATAAATCTTATCAACCTATTTTATTATTAAAAATACCAAATTTGAAGCTCTTAAAATAATTAAATTTGTATTTTAATTTAATGAAAATAAATCTCTCAATATAATTTTCATAGGTACATTAAAGTAACTACATTCAAGTCTCATTTTTAATTTAAATTTAGATTATCTGTAAAATATTTACTAAGGAATATTATCCACATTTTCGTCATTTAATACCATTGCTTTTAAATTAACTTAAAATTCGGAAAATAATGACAAAAAAATGATTCTAAATCGAATAGATACAACAAAAACATTTCTTTTCAAGATTAATGATCTGAATTATTTTTGACATCCGACAATATTTGTCGTTTTGTAATTATCTACATTTTGGAAGAAATAAGGACCAAAAAATTGTTAAAAGAACATTATAACATTTTACGATAATGACTTCGGCTGACTTTTCAACACGAAAATAGATTTCTAATTTATAGCAAATTTGTTTGTATT
>JAGXCT010035027.1:0-28748 GCA_022495035.1 Philopotamus ludificatus
ATTAAGGGAGCCGCGGAAAAATCTGATGTTTTAAAGGAGCCGTAAACCGAAAAAGTTTGGGAACCTCTGCCCTAACCGTTATTCTTGGAAATTCCCGAAGCTGTGCGCACGTCTACAAAGCAAGATTTATTCGAAAAAAAATTTTTTTTTCATCAAAACTGAAACCGTGTTAAGCGAGGGATAGGTGTATTATACAAATTATTATTAATGTATTTGTATAGTAAACCCTCTTATAACGCTACCTGCTACATCGCGGTTTTCTATAACAATAACGACAGTTTCTCCTATAGCACTTCCTCATAGAACGTTAATTTTCAAGGCGTATTCCATATTTTGTAATGTAATACGCTTTGGTTAGAAATAAAATATAACACGTGACAATAAATAGGGTCATTTAAAATAAGCAAAAGTATTGATTTCGTTCTAATTACAAAATAAAATTAAAAAGCCTTCTTCTAAATATTTTTATGAGTTCCTTTGTTTTCTATAGCGCGAGTTTTCTATAACATGGTTTTAATTGCTTCGTTATAGGAGGGCTAACTGTAATTTAATTAGAAAAAAAATATACTAAAGACACGTCTAGTGTGTTAGAAAATAATGAGGCCTTTTGTCTGTTCTTACTGTCGTATGTTTTTGAATTTATTCCTATTATGAAATCTGTTATCCACTTTTTTGTTACACAAGCTGTTTATACATTTCTTAATATCCATTCATACAAATCTGCAGTCCAGTTGGAATTTTCAATTGGGATCATAAGTGAGAAAATGCTTTGCTATACTCTAAGTAAATTGCAAGCCCTCGTTAATTAATGCAGCTAATTGATAATTTTTATTACTGATTGGTCATTGGCTAATTTGACATAAAATTATGTCCTTTAACGTAAATGAAAATTGAAAGATAAAAACGCAAGAAATTGATTACTATTTGAATATATTCTGTCGATAGTGATTTTTAAAATGCGTTTAATAGTTGTGCAGATTGTTTAACCCAAGTTTTTAATATTTCTCAATTCACTTTTTTAATATCAATCCTACATTTCAAACTTTTGTATTTGTCTGAAAAAGTCTAAAGAATAAATATTATAAATTATCATTTATTGTCTGCGCGATGTTTTTCTCGCTCGCATCCGGTAAAATGTGTCGAGTACGAGTTGTCATATTAGTTAAAAAATCCATAATATTGATCAAATTATGAAGCATATAATGAATAACTACGTTTATTCTTAGAATAATCCATTTTTTTTAAAATGTCGATAAGGTTTTTTGTAAATTAATATTATCAAAAGTTATATACTGATGAAATATGATAGAACGTCAAATGCAGATATATTAAGTTACTTTGTTATGCAACCCTACTCTAAAAAACATATTTATGAAAGGATGATATCTGCTGAATGAAATTGATGTATTCGACCAATATTTCAGTTTTTTTTTTGGTATTTATAGAATTTGTAGCGACAAACCCGGATGCTTTTGACAGCCGTAATTCAGTGTTCCCATACAAAAATTCAATACGCAACATTTCGGCAACACTGGCTACGTAATAAAACACAAAAGTATTATTATATACGGCACGTGTTTGTAATATAGTTTTATATAATGGTGATAAAATATTTTTTCATTAGCCGTACGAAACGAATGCGCAGAAAGTTTATTGGCTCGCATCCACCGAGGCTCGAAAGGATTTCTTTGTTTATTATCAAAGGTTTTGGCATTACTTGGCAACACTCGGAGGATTTTCAAGTGACGCCTCGAGATTCCTCTCCAGTCTCTATTCTCCAGGCTTAATAGCTTATGAGGTGGTTTCGCATCGTGACCTTCCCAGATCCCGCGGAAAAAATAATTACACCATTCGGTTTCATTGCGTAGTAATGCAGGATCTCGACTTTGGCCATAATTCGACGGTTTGATAGCTTCATATAAAAAATAACGATAAAATATGGGCATATCCTGCTTTCGTTTTGCACCGGAAAAGTGCACAGTGGGAAATGCAACTGCAGCCATAAATAATGTGAATGGGTCATGCTCGCTGACCAGACCAGGCGTACGGCTGCAAACCATACATCCATACATATGTACCTATACCATAGCCTGAGGATAACACCAGATTTCAGATTCCGATTGCCGCAGGATAATTTATTAGGAATATTTATTTTATTATTCTAATTAAAAAGCGCCCAATTTGCGATAGAAAGTACATTTTTTGGGATTATAATTTATTTAAAAATATCCAATAGTGTTTATATCAATGTTTGACAACAGCACTCGCTGTTTCAATCGGAAGGATTATATAAGGATATATTGCATGGGTGGCCAAACTTTGACCAGTGCGGGCGACCTGCTTTGAAAATTTTTGGCGGCGGTCCACTAACACTAAAACTAGGAATTTAAATCAAAAAATTAGTTTAAACTGAATAAACATAGATAATGCCATTATCAATTCAATATCATGTCATTTTAATAATATTAATTAATGAAGGCTTCACACAAACATAAAAATAGTGTGTAAATAAATACAAAAATTCTTTTAATTTTATTGATATTTCTTCTATTTGTATTAGGTAAAGCGAAAAGAAATGACCGCTTTTTTAGTGCAAAGAAAAAAATATTACAAATGATTTATTTGTTTAAATAACTTTCATTATTATTCATAATGTCTATCCACAATTTGGGCAACTTTTCGATGCCTCTTTTATAAAAATCTGGCTCCTTTGATTTAAAAAAGTCATCTAAGTGATTTCGGACTTGGTTTTCTGTATTCATTTTTTTGTTGCGAAGCGAATGCTCCATACTTGTATATATATGTTAAATGTACAGTGTTGTTATATGTGGTAACCTGATGGAGCAGTATCAGGAGAGTAAGGAGGATGAGGCAATAGTTTCAAGTTAAGCTCTTTAATTTTATCTTGAGTGATCTTTGTTGCGTGCGGTCTCGCGTTAACATGTTGTAATGTGTGCCGTTGATTATTTACTAACATTGTCATTTTTTTTATCAATTCTGCCTTTAATCTGTTTAATTGCGAACAGTATACCTCTGCTGTGATTGTTTTGCCAGGTTTTAGTAATTCATAATGAATCACTCCCGAAAAATCCCACCAGACACACAGTTTTTTTTTAACCTCATACCAGGCCGAGGTGTTGAAATCGGTGCTTACCCTGGAGAAAGCCATTGCTTTTTTTTATAAGGAGAGTTATAAAGGATTCATTTATCATCTCCAGTAACTATCCTTCTTAGAAATGGATTGGTTTCATACCTGCTCTTATTTCATTATTGAATAGCAAGCAATGGCATGAAAAATAGTATATCCTCTATTTTTGAAATATCTTTAAATCTTTTAAGAGACTTATTTCGTAACACAGTTATCTTTCAGCATATTGATCATATTCAGATGAGTTTCTATCATTAGATTTAGCTGCCATATTTTTAAATTGTTTTAAATCTCCTCTCCGCAATTGCGTTTCTCAAAGAGAAGGTTTCTTCTTGAATGCATTCACACTCACATTCATTTACACTCATTGAGTATTCCTGTAATGTCAGAGAGAAATGCAAGATCAAGTAGCCACTGATCATCTTTTAATCGAGCATATGATTTGTTAGCTGTTGCCATAAAATCCTTTATTTCAGGTAAAAGATCCAAGATTTTTTTTAAAAATGGCTCAGCCGTCTTAAATTTTATGTTTAATAGTAATTCCCCAAGATCGGATTCACATTCTTCTAGCAATGCTCTGAATTTTCGTCTTTGCAAATTGTTTCCACGAATAGAATTAATTATTTTGAATTCATAACATCGCCTGAATTTAATATCTTTGAGCACAAAATCTGCTGGTGTTTAATGCAATGGTAGTTGGCAAAACTTGGAATATCATAATCATTTTTACAAAGAGTTATAAACCTATATTTTGTGAGCTCTCGTTTGTCTTTTCATGGGTAAAATTCTTCTGTAATAGAATCCATTCGAATATATACAAATAGTTGTGCAATATCAGTGACATTCGTTGATTCGTCGAATTGCAAGGACAAGAACCTGCATTTATCAATATTTTCATGAATAGATCAAGATCGAGTGAATATGATTACATTTAATTTGTATTCTATTAATTTATCCAAATTAACTTTAACAGTATGAGGTCTTACATTATCGCGTTAAAAAATATGTTTTTTCTATTGAATATTCTGGGTATTTTTTTTACAAATTGTATAATAAATAATTCTTTTACAATCTCACAGACATAGAAAAATTATTCTTTTGACCGTTAGGTTCAGTTTCGGCGTTGCCAGTGGTACCTGCCTTTTTGAAAGACACTGTTTTACGATATTGGTATGAGAACATAATTCATTTCCCATCCATTTTCATAAGATGATGAATTGTTCCCTAATCTTATTAATTCTTGACTCATTCGAACATGTGTAGATTTGCTTTCATCACTTAAATCCCATATTATGTCCAATAATATTCGACTATATCTGCTAGTTGTAGAATAGATTTAGTAGAATTTCCTTCAAATTCAATTCCTAACACTTAATTTTTCACTTTCACTTCGAGGACTATTCTATAAGTTCAATTTTCCCTTCGAAATTATGTTAATCATTTTTAACTATATCAAATACAGTGGAACCTCTCATAACGAGCATAATTCGTTTCAGAATCTTGCTCGTTGTGTGAAACACTCGTTATGCGAAACTAATTTTCTCATATAAATCAATATAAAACACGATAATGCGTTCCATGCGAAATATTTTTTTTAACGTTTATTCAAATAAAATTACATGCTTATAAATTGTTAAAGATCGTAATAACCTGGATAAAAACATTTTTAAAAATCGAAACTGGCTTATTATTTATTAATTTATGACAAATAATTAATTATTTTTTACTAGAAAGCTGTCTAGAGACATTTGTTTTAGCCGACTCCTTAAAATTTGGTGAAAATGTGACACAGTGTTATCATTGAGTATGTATGTAGCACGCATAGCCACCTCCTTATTAGGATGATGCTTCTCAGTGTACGATGAAACAGTTTCCCATGCTTTCAGCATTAATCTTATTGCGTCAGAAGATTGTTTCTCTGCTACTTCCTCTTCCTCCAAACTCTCCTTCATAATTTCTTGCTGTGAAATACGATCCAACTCAATACGTTTTATATACGTTTCAATACGCGTCATACGTTTGTGACTTTCCCTTTCTGTGTCACTCGTTTTGCGAAATATCGCTCGTTAACGGAGCAATTTTTTTTTTCTCGTTATGCGAATTACTCGTTAGGGGAGTTGCTCGTTAAGAGAGGTTTCACTGTATTCAATAGCCACCCTTAAATAATAGCACCAATCCTTCCATTTGAAAAAAAAAGGTGCAAAATATGTTTTAGATGTCCACCTAAACCAGCACACCATCGACAACTACAACACCATTGACCAATGAATGGAACTATATAAAAAAACGACATTTTGTCGGTTACTTCCTTAATTCTTCGTACTTGCCAAATCTCAATGCTTATTTTGATGAAGGATTTTTTAAGGGACTAAATTAAACATCATACGTATTTTAATTTGAAACTATTTTTTTCACGATGGGGATAAAAAAAAGTTCAGAATAATAGAAACGATAATGATTACTATATTATAGAAGATGTTAAAATATTTTTAGGTTCATTAACAGTATCGACTGTGTTGCCTCAAATATTTATTTGATTATATACGTAGTAATTCAAAAGACATTAAAGAAGAGTTTTAGTTACGTAATCATACTTAACTTTCTAATAAAAATTGAAAATTATATCAACAATTTTGTTTTAAAAAATATTACTAAATCAATATATATACAATTTTGGTACGTTATATTGTATTGAATTATATTTGCATTCGAATTAATCAGTCATCCAGAATATTTGTAATTTGGTTGCATTTGAATTAGATTAAATATTTTATGACGGCTAAATTGAAATGCCGAGCAGTTATTTGATTTCCGGAATATATGCTCTGATTAAATATATATCTGCGTATTTAAAAACTCGCAGGCATAAATGTCAGATATGTAAATACGAGTGAAATATAATAATGAAAATCTGAAAATTTCAGCACCGGGATATTTTAACCAAATGTGATATTTTACAGAACACCGACGGATATTACCCATTTTTCCAGATGAAAATTTCAGATTGCTTTTTTTAATGCGCAAAGTTTACTGCCTCATTACAGTTGTTATTATTTTTTTTTTGGCTTCCGTCTAACATAGAATGAATATTAAAAATGATGTGATATTTATGGATATTAAAGAAAATAAATTAGTAATTGGACAGAAGACATGTGAACGCATCTTTTTTTTTTATATAGTATGTAATAAAATTTGAATGTTATTTAAATATATTTACATACAAATGGAATGATTGAATTTCATAGTTTTATTAGATCAAATACTGTATAGAAAAATTTGAAATTTAAATTAAAATAAACAGGAAATATGCGGAGCAGGTCAGGCAGCGTTATTAAAACTAGGAGTTTCTAGTATAAACCCGTTTGGACCACGCTCGGTTTATTCGGCTGACCCCCAACCCCCTCCCTTTAGCTCATACAAAAAGAAGTGGCTCGTGAAATTGAACTCTCGGGGAAAAGAGAGAAAGAGAAAGAGACACGCTAAAAGAGAGAGAGAAATCAAAGCTTCTAGTTTGTATTTTTTTATCTTTTTCGATTTGTGCACTGCTCGATATTGTATTTACTCAGAGTACCATATGTGCAGATCGTTTCATGCAAATGCCGATGCCAATCCCACTGTGTATGTGACACGCTAAAGAAAATATGGACGAACTGAAAAAACATTTTCTAGTTATCCGCGTTGACATCGAATATAGAACGTGTGCAAAATAAATATAATGATGTTCAGAGAACGACTTCTAAATTAATAATATTAAATTATAAAGTAAGGTTTCTTTTCCACTATGAATGTAAATAAAATATGCCAAAACACTTATTTTAACCTCTAGACAAGTGAGTGGAAAAAATAGAGACAGAAAACGTAGTGGTTTATGAGGGCGAGAATCTTACGACATTCTCCATAAAGAAAATGCCAGGCAAAGTACAATAACCTCAGTTAACCGGTGGACGAAGAGAAGGTGAAAAGCTGCAAATGTTGATCTGGTTAGAAATCATTATTTCCGGAGCTGAAAGTCATATAATGGAAATGGATTGCTGACGAGAGATCAAAGGCTTAATGTTGTGTACAGGTCCGATATTCAAATATTTGCTCCTAACACATTGACTACGGGGGACGTGGATTCCACGTCAAAAGCGTTTTTATGTATGTTCGGGGCGCGCATATCACACGCTAGCCGACACTACGCGTTTGATTGGCTGTCACTTTCACAACGTTTTTTTTTATTGATTAGATACTTACTGTAGTATGAACACTATTTAAGAATTTATTTATTTATTACACTGCACACTATCAGCCATTTGATCTATTGTATCTATTATAACGTTTTTTTTTTCGAAATATTTTCTTATCGGTAGGATACTTAGTTTTATTTTTGACGAATAAATTCTTACTAATGTTATATCGTAATTGTTCTCTTTTATTAATATTTATGACGTTCCTCAACATTCGGAGCTATAAAAACAGTTGTTGTGGAGAATAAAACTTATGGCCTATCCCAGTGACCTAACGTCAAATGGGTTTTGAAATTCAACATTCAAAAAACGATTTTCAAACTATGTTTTATACAAAATTCAATTCGGCCCGTTTCCAAAAATATTTTTTTTTTGCATTAACCATTCAGTAAATTTTCAAGTTTGATTAATTCAATTTTCGGCTTAATATCTTGATTAATAAAAGAGTTATATTTCAACGCATGTTTGCCCGAGATTTGCCTCGTAGGCAATGTTTTAAGATGTGATCTGTATATGTGACTGTTTATATCAAAAATATGATAATAATACACACAAATACTTGCAGGCTATACAGAAGAAGAAAAGTTCTACTGCTAGATATATGTAATCGATTGGAGGCAATAGTTTTTTTAAGTCGTCTCACAAGTCTTCACATTTATTGTTATTCGGGTTTAAAAAATCATTAAATGTAATACATATATTCCAAATGTTAATTATTTTGATACCTAATTGACTATAAGATAATAGAATTTTGGAAGCAATAAATAAATTTGGATTGTTTTTAATATCCATTTTTAATTTATATTGTTTTCCACTTAAAAAATATGGTAGTCACTGATGGCGACTAAGTATAGAGAATATGGTGGACGAGGTTATCAAAAAAATCCATAATTTTTTTCTGTACTCTTTTTCGAAAAGCGTTATCCTTGTATAGAATTATTATTCCCCGATTTACAAGGGTATTGTATTGACGTAAAGAATCCTCTTTTTATCTTGTGTTGTCACACAATACAAACATAATAAATTGTGTTCTCTAATAATTAATGATTTGCATATTATGAGGTACCCACATTTCGTAAGTTGACACATTTCCTAATTCTTTTATATACCTGTAAACTAATGTGAGAGGATCTGCTTCGAAAAATACCCTAATGTCGCGCCTAAAATCGCTTTAGGCCTGGGCGCTTGGCAGATCTTCAATGTCATAAAAAAAATTAACCACATTTGATACTTTCTTAGTTCAACTGCATTCCTACTCATTGCATCATATTTGTTTTTAACTGCCATTGTCGCATTATGTCTAATATGTAATTCTTAAAGCATAATTTCATTGCTGTATTTCTTCAGTCTCCATTGCCATTGTTGTTTTAGGGTCGATAATATTATTTAAAATAATATCCCATTACTAAAGAAATCCACTGATATTATCACTATTGATTAAAACCAAAGAAATACTATACATATTTTTATTTTACAAAAAGTTTGCATGCTCTTTAGTAAATGTAAGATAAAAAGACTTTTTGAACGACTTGATAAAATCGAGATTTTAATAAAATTATAAATATTGTTGTTAACTGTTCAATTAGATTTAACAAACATGGATGTATAATATAATTAATCAAGATAATAATACAAATTTTCATAAACCCAAATGTTATCGCACTGCATTTTTATCGTTCATTGTATGTATGTTTAAATAATCAATAGACGGAAATCCGAAACTAAATTGCTCACCATGTGTCTGGGATTAAGTAAAATAACGGCGACCTGAATCTATGGAAAGCGAACATTGGAAAAACATGTGATAATACAGAGTTCTTTTTTACCAGCAAACGGCAACATTTTAAAAATATTTAACAGCTGAATTATCACGGCGAGTTTCCAAAATCAAATAAAAAACACTCGGTTGACTGAATCCAAATTTAGTTAAATAAGCTTAATTGGGACTGCCTAATAAGTTTAGAAGATTTAGTAGACACTAGATTCTGCTTAACGGATCCATCACAGCTCGAAAACAAACGCGTCGTCCGAAGGGGATCTATTTATAATGGAAAATAAACCCTTGGCATTTCTAATTAAGAAAATGATTTACATCAATATCTTGATTTTAAAAAAAAAAATGGATTATCTAAGAATAAAAATAGTTATACATGATATGCTTCAAAGTTGGGCAATACTTTGTAAATGACACGGTGATGTCCTACCGCAGACTGAGGATACGCCACCGGTAGACCGACCGCCAAATTCTCGCGGCACGTGTCACTAATATACGTTTCATTCACACTCGGCATATCGTATGCGAGCGAGAAAAACATCGCACCCGTGCCTACAGAAGTGAATATATTTATTTTTTAAACTTTTTTAGAGAAATACAAAAAGTTTGTGATATCTAGGATTTATATTAAACGAGTTATTCGAGAAAAGTCATAAATTTGGCGTCTCAAATAGCCACGGCTAGGTTAATAAGTTTATGGCATTGATATTATTTAAAAAATATGTTTTAATTTACTTATTAGATTACTAATAAAATAGTGAAATACATAAAATATGTAATTCAAAGTATACTTAAAAGTAACTAAAATTCTTTGGCTGGCGTGGAAATTATGTCGATGCATCTATACAATTTCCATTATCGATGTGGCGTTCGGATGAAGAATTATCAGATTTAATTAACTTAGGTCTTAAGTTCGTAAAAATGAATAGTAATTATTTTATGTTGTAATTTTAAATCCCAAGTGAAAAAATCATCCAAGTATTTTTGTTGGCTCAGTATAGCATCGCGAACCCTTTCACTTTTGGTTTCGCGGTCAAGTATGAGTTCGCGAGATAACATTGTTCAAATCTTTATTTATTATTACTGCAGAAATAGCTAACGTCTTAACAATAAAACCATGTGGAATTACAAATATATATTTTAATTTTAAATTTACTGTTATAGTAAATTAAACGGAATCGTGTCCTAGATAATCTGGTTTCTGTTCCTTAGGATTTGGCTCAAATAACCGGCGTCCAAATTAAACGGAATCATTAGATGGTGTTAGCATTGCCAGATCTAATTTCGCATGTTTGAAGGGAAGGCTAGGGGCGCTAGGATTGCCGCCTCGGTCAAACGTCATATTTTTTTCGGCGAAGATTTGACCCGCATCGGCCAGAAGTCAATAAAAACGGAAATGTTTATTCTTCTGAAGATAACGGTTCAAATATCCCGTGCAACATAAATTTTCCTTCGTCCCCCTTTTTATGGCTCCATTCGGCCATTGCTTTTTCCGTTCTCTGATCCAAGCATTTGATTTTTCCGACCCGACGCGCGCCATGTTTCGATACTAAAGCCCAGGAAAATGGACTATAAACAAAAAAATATATAAGGAGAGTTGTGCCGGCACGGCGGAGCTCCATCCTGCGAAACTATGGCAAAGGCACGGGGGAAAGGATTAAGGTAGGCGAGCTGGCTGGGAATATCATCGGAGAGGCGAAGCTCCTTAGCAGGTGAGTTACGGTAATGATTTCTGTGAAAATGCCAGCAAAGCTCCTTTTTGATTAGGGACAATTATTTATGGAGTGCTTTTAACACTTCTTGCTCCCGTGCTTTCCCGCGGAAATGGAATACAAGCCCAAACGGGCCGGGGAAATTGTGATATTCTCGAACCGAGAGAGATTTGCGGTCGGATTTATGTTCAAAATTCTTTTGTTGACGGTGTCAACTTCTCAGACATGTTGAAAATAGCGGCTTGAAGTTATTACGATATCTTATAGGAAAAGTCGTGGATATCGTCAATAGTCATAGGGGAGCTGTACGTCAAAAACCTAATATGTGCGAACAATATTTTGCATACTTATAATAAAATATCAGATATATATATATATATATTTATAAATAAATTTAATTTTGCATATAACAATAATTATTTAAGTATAATAATTTGATTCTATAATTATATTATATTAAATATTAATATGAGGATTAGTTGGACATTATTGTTCGGTAATTTTCTAATTATTATGTAAAGCAGAATAAATGACATATTTTTATTGCGACAATTTTTTTTTATAGTCAACAGTGATCTTCATCCAATGTATAGGTAGTTTTTTAATACTATTTTTATAAATTTCTTAATTTTAATAATTTGAGTCAAAACAATCTTGCTAAAACAGTCTAATGAGGGTCAAGTAATTAAAAATGAACTATTCCTAAACCATTACACCAAATACATAAGGAGAACCTTTTGTCAATAGTGGTCCAGGGGTAGACAGGGGACCTATTTATTATCCTCAGCAATAATCGTTCTAAGAAACATTTCATATCTGGACAATAAAAACGGTTATTCGTTGTTCTAAAACCGCCAAAGAAATTTCACGCGGCATCCAAATTGTTTGTCTGTTTTCTTCGTACTGTACTACTAAATTATTCTTCACAGTGGCGGCTCGTGGGTGAAATATCTACATAATATTAAAAATTAAAAAAATATATTTTAAATTTTATCCGCTCATGTTTTATTTAGAATATATAATAAGGGGACTTAAAAATACTAATTATTATTAACAATAATAAAATATATGATGGCATGTGGCTCAAAGAAGCTGTGAGTAAGCATGACTGCACCGAGTTGCAGCGCGGCATGGCGCTTAGCGGCAAGACCCCCCCTCCCGCACTTCGCTACCCGTACCGGACGCTGGTAGCGCTGATAAACAAACAACGCTCTTGCATTTACTCGCGCGAATTAACATCGACCAGATTAATAAATATAAATAATATATTCATATTTTTTTTTTGAGTCGTGAAGCGATTACATATTATTTTATTTTTATTTAAGATATTAATCCATTTTCCCTCATTTCTGAGGATCGTGACCATGTGCATGATTCCCCTTATGGAGGACCATGGACATGGTTTTCATGGGAATATATGGTGCAGTGGTTTCCCGTTGCCTTCTGCACCGCAGTATTTTTTTTTTAGCTTCCCAGCTTATATTTTTGACAATTATTTTTTTGTGAAATGAAGGTCGTCAGCCTTCATCTGACCCCTCTGTTGACCAGCGTCACTCAGAATTATTCAGAATGTTCACCCATCTGAATACTATCTGCGCTTATTGGCAATTAACTTTAACAATCATAATTTGATTGTAATTATCTCTAAGCTATGACGGGTATATTATAGTATATATATTTTCACTCAATTTGCTTGGGGGTGCTGCAGCTCCGCAGTGTATATGGACGAGCCGCCTCTAATTTTAAGTGTCATCATCGATTTTGAGAGATATCTTTGATTTTTGTTTATTCTTTTATCTACTTTCACCACTTTTGAACATTTGAAACCATATATAGCACTGTCGAGGATTCAAGCTGTCTTCAAAATTACCCATAAGGTTTAGATAGATTAATTTTTATCTAATAAATAGAGCATAAAAAAGAGTCTCTTGAAGAAAAAAATGCAAAACAGAAAGAATATTAAGTAATTTCAGAGTAACGTAACAAAAAAACTTTTTAAACATTAAGAAAACTGTAAACTTTAAATCATGGCTCAATTATTGTTAGGAGTCGTATATATTTAAAATGACCTTGTCTATAAAAAGTATATATTATTAGAATTCGGTGGTAAATTTATGCAGATCCGTTATCCGACCCGGGACCGCGGAGTTTTGACAGTGAAAAGTTTCCATTTTTTCCCCCTTATCATTGAACTAACCCCAAACCCGACCCGAAAGAGCAAACTTACGATCGTTGGCCATCATAAATATATCAAAAATAAAACATTTTTATTCGACCGTCAAAGGTAGAACGGAATGGGAATTGTTTTAAATGCTCGAACAAAGATAAAAAATAAAAAGCAAGATGTATTCGAAATAAACGGTTATTCTTTCAGAATTATTCTTTCCGTCCATTTTCCGGATTTTCGGCAGATCCCCACCAATATGTTAAAGTCCGGAAGGCAAAGTGCACATATATATATTTGTCGGATGTTTTCTTCGGACTAGTAAAAAGTAAATAAATCCTTCAGCAGTCCCCGTGGGCATCGCGTTGGAAGCCCCCGGATCTCGGTTCGAATCCCGGCGGCTAACCCTCCAGTACAAATGGCGCTTTTGTATTTGAGGATATATCACTCGACCATGTAAACTATACCGCGGCCTAATAAACGTGGGACATGTTGACCTCAGCTACTCTCTACACAATTACGGACCATTTGCAAAATTTGCGGTAGCTCTCCGTGAATAGCGAAAAGCGCCTTGTAATCTTTCGCGCAACAGGACAAAATCGATTTTGCGCTCTATAGACAATGCCATATATACTTAATGTTATTTCATCAGTGACATAATTGTCATATAATATATAGCTAATTGAAAACATCTCCGAAATACATATATATCGAGCGTGTATACTTTATGTTTGGATGGATTTTCTTCTTTCGGCATTTCCCTCGTGTTTGACTATAAAGGGAGATATATCCCCGCTGCCAATGTGCCCGTCTACTTTGTATCAAATTGAATATGGTTAAGCAAGCTCTTTGTGTAGCAAGGCTCCAGAAATATAATGTTTTATTGCGGCGCCATGGCTTCGATGAGGGAATGCCCCGATATCCATCAAATCGTATAGGATACATTAAAAATATAAAGGTACGCGATGGAGGTGCGGATTGAATACCCATGCGAAAAAATGTGAATTTATTTTTATACGATTTTTTTGTATATAATGTATTACTCATACTTAGCGTCAAATACTTGTACTAATGTGAAACTCGTAAAATCATCGTAAGGATGTATTTTTAAATTTAAAATTTTACTAAAAACGACTTAATTAAAATAAATAATATGATCCGAATTTATAAACGCAGTCTAAAATCTTATTTATTCTACGATGCACACGATTTTTTAACACGGTTTCTGTTTTAAGGACTTATTTGTGATTGATATATTCATTTTTAAGTGTCATTTATAAAAGTAAATAACCTGAAATCTTGGTTACCTAAGGCAGTTATTGGCTGCAAAGAAAATGAAACTAAACATTGATAATAACTCCTATTCAATGAATAAAGATAAGAACTATTTTAACATCTTACAATGGAAACAGATAAAAGCACATACATATCTTTCTTCTTTATATGTTATATAGTCTTGATTTGCACGATTTTGATCTACATAGTAATTTGAGAAAACCCAACTACGGTTAAATCAATTCAAAGCTTAAATAACTTAAGAATGCATTAAATTGGATTCAGCTTCAACTATCATTTAAGCTATAGTTCTATGACTTCTAGTTATGAAGTGATTAATAAAAATCAACACCGAAGACTCTTGCGATTTTACCAACAAAATGAGTTAAAAAATTAATTTAAATGACGATCTTAAGAACTGTTCACAGCCTCGGTTAGAATTAAAGCTATTAAGAATCAACATCAAAGAAAGGGTCTATAATTATAAATATTATTTTTTCTTAATCTATTCTTATTCGATTCTGAATTTTTTGATGACTAATAATAAAGGATTCACATATTTGAGTGTGCTCGTCGATTTTTTTACTTGTGGAAAAAATCAAAGAAGATTTACTTCAGTATCCTAATATTAGTTGACAACAGAAAAGTAATCGTCATCTTCTTTACAATTCATTCTATAAATTCTAAAATTTGAATGAATCAATCTCAAATATTTTCTAATACAATCGACTACCACTTAAGAATCTATAATTTTTGCTAAAAATGTAAATAATAAAACGAATTTCGCCATAAAGACTTTTCTCGCGACCGTCTGCATTTTTTTTAAATTATTGGCTAACAATAATATTACCAATCTCCAAACAAATTATCAAAGATTAATGATACAGAAAAGAGGCGACTCCTAATTACTACAGTTAAATATATTCATAATACTACGAAAAAATTAAACTGTTATATAAAAAACTTAACCGAAACAATTATAAATAACAGACTCACCGAATCCAGTTCTCCCAGCTAGGCTTTATTCCTACCTTTGCGTCGTTATGAGCTCTCTTCCACTGGCCATATTCTGTATAAAAAAATATGTACATTAATACAGAAACGTATACTATGATACAGATTCGAGTGTTGCGAAGCTGATAGAACTACCTCTGCATGTAGTCGCCAGGAGCTGATTCTGCATCTTTCGGAGTCCATCTCCATCCAACACTATTGATGCACTTTATGTAAACCACACATTTCACGAAAATCACCCACTTCACATATCAAACGAAAAATAACCGTTGTTCTATTTAATACCAAATGAATAGCAAAATATTATTCTTTTTTTTATTATTTTGCTTAGTAACCGTTGTTTTGGTCAATGTGACAGTTGACAAAAATATATGTAGAAATTATTTTTTTAATAACGACTGTAGTGAATGTGAGAAAGTGACCGTAGTGAGTGCGTGGAACCGGAAAACTTCATCAAATCCGTTAATAAATGGCCATCGATAGCAGTAAGGTATTAAAATGTGAAAAACAAACGTGTCGATCGACAATGTCCATTTTTATCAGTCCCTATTGTCAGTCTGGAAAACCTTACACCTCATTCTAGAACCGTGATGTGCCGAGATTATCATCTTTTAATAAAACAATACATTTTTAATTGTAGATTCTCCCCCTTCCAGACCCATTTTTTTTAAATGTAAATAGGAAAACCTTCATAATTTATGATAATATAGTATTTAATTAAATTTCCTAAAGTACGCTTTTCCTAATGGTTGTTAGGTTCAAATGTTCAGCCTCAGGGATGACATTAATTGCAAATAAATAATTTAAATTTATTTAGTAATTAGTGCAGGGTGGAATAACTTTTTCATTTCTTAGTAATTCACTTTAAGCCTTTCATATACAGAAAACAAACATCTTGGAAATAATTTGTATTTAGTTTTAAAAATTACATCCTTTATATAGCCACCATTTTGCTATACATACTGACGCGGCGACAGGTGATAATTCCCGCCTTTTCTAAGGCGTGAATCATCACCTGTCGTGATGTTTCTTGGCTTATTTCTTCAATTTCTTCACGGATGTTGACCTTCAATTGCTGAATGGCTCGAGGATTCTTACGGTATACGTTATCTTTCAAATACCCCCACAGGATGACGTCTGGAGCAGTTAAGTCAAGTGAGCGTGGTAGCCAAGTAATTTCAGAATTTAGAAAAATTATCCTTTTCCCAAAAATTTGTCTTAAGAGTTTAGTTGTCAGACAAGCTGTATGAGCAGTAGCACCTTTTTGCTGACACCATATCTTTGGTGTGTCCAAGACTGCAGGACGCACAAAATTCTCCAGCATTTCTCGATACCTTTCGCCAGTGATTCTTAGTGCGTTTTCTGCCTCATCTTCAAAGAAGTAATGTCCAAGAACCCTTTCTGCAGTTACACCACACCAAACTGTTACTTTTACGGGATGCAGACTACGTTAGTGGACTATTCTTAGACTTTCTGTCCCCCAGAATCGTATATTTTGTTTGTTAACAAAATCGTTTAGGTGGAAGAGGACCTCGTTGCCCATAATAAGATTGTGAATGAAATCAGCTTCTTGCCTTGCCAATTCTTGGATCTGGACAGCATACGATAATCGATTCCGATAATCTGCTGGCTTCAGTTCCTTGCATTAGCTGTATCTTATACGGATAGACATGCAACGTTCTTTGAATCCTCTGGAGCGAGGTTCGGGACCACTCCAACTGCTGGGACTGCCCTCGAGTTGACATTGAAGGCTCTTCTTCAATGCTTCGGCACACACGATGAATGTTGTCCTGTGACCTTTCTAAACGCGGCCTCTCAGCACGTGGTAAATCACTCACAGACTCCTGAATAAACGAAGTATAGTTTGTTTATGTGGTGTTTTTCTGACCCCAAAATGACTAGTGTAGGCTCTTTGGGTTAGCACAATTGATCGTTTGTTTTCTATATAGAATTCGATTGTTTTAACACGTTGCTCAGTCATGAATTTCTCCATAATTAATTTCCAAGGATAACGCTTTAATAATATGAAATACAATTTCAAAAAAAATAATTAATTGTAGAAAGTTATTTGAAGTTTAAATGGTGTTGTGATTTTTGGGCCACCTGTACAACTAAATAAGATTTCTGATATATATATAAATATTTTTTTTTAAAGTTTCCATTTTTCTCTTTTCTATCGTGGAAATTATATTTTTCGTTGTAAAGCGCGTTATTTGCCATTCTCTTATCCTTAAAACCTCCTAACAAGTTTCAACTAATAAAATTTGACGTTTTGACATCATTGTGAAAATAATGACAGATAAAGAGTAATATTAAAGAAGCCAAATGCTATACTAAAATTGAGATTTTTAAAAGAACTCCAAAGGAAAGCAAATGATGTATTTGGGGTTTACCTAAAATGTTTTTGTTTTAACGTTTTATATTTATTATTGCATAAAACTATAAGAAATATTTTTTAGTCTATTTATATTAATGCAGTTTATGTATTTTATTTTTTTTAAAGATTATAGATATATATTTCGTACGTTTGATAAAATTGTGGCCTCAGATGTTGCAATATTATTTGTGATTTTTATTAAAATGATTTTCCTAAATATTGCCTAGCTACTATATAGATTACTCATTCGAATGCCATGTTTATGTACATATTATACGTTTCTCCAAATACATATGTATTCAATAATGTCAATCTGTATGCGAGACGGATGCCAGAAATTTTATTAAAATGTATATATCCCAGAATAATTTATCGTCGAATATTGCGGAAAAATATGCTGACCGATATGATAAAAATAAAATCGTCCGGCCGGACAGTTTTCCATATTTTCCGATGGGAATATATGACAGATCAATCGTAAAGCTTGTAATAAAGAATGAATAATATTTTATTGTCGCAGAAAAATAAACGGAAAACTTTATTCAAAAACTGTATTAATCCAGCCGAATTTCGGCAATTTTTCTTTTATTATTTTTCTGTGCGATTATTATAGCATTTATTAATAGATGTGCGTTACGGGAACATGCTACATTACCCACTCACGAGTGAGAATGCTCAATTTTCCCACGATAAATCATGTATTGAAAATCCGACCATGGGTGAAGTTATGAAGGGGCCGATCCCGCTGGACTTCTCTTTCTCCCACTGGACCCCAGAATTTTTACACACATACAGGTGCGGTGTGCATGTGCCCCACATTCGTAGGCAAATCCGATCTGCACGTGCAGATTCCCGAAAAAAAAACGACATTTAAATATCTCTTTTTGCGTGGGCGTTGTTTACATTGGCAAAAAAAGTAAATGTTTCTCACAGTCTGCACAACACCATTGGACGCCCATAAAATTGGTTGCCCGGGGCCGTCTCGAATCCAATTTTTCGCAGGGGCGGGAAATAAAACCTTTTCACCCACCTACCCGGTATATATCGATCCCAATTTCGTTTGCACTATCTCATCGCCTTTGTCAGCTTCACATGTGAATATTTCATTGGGCCAGGCACTAAATCATACCCTTCATGTGAATTTATTTATTCAATATTTAAATATAAATATACATAACACGTTCTTAGATACTAGCTTTACAATACAATATTTGACGTTTGTCATTCAACGATATTTTTGTTTAAAGCTAGATTTTAAATACAGAATTATATATCGAAAAAAACCATCCCAAAAACATTTATTCATTGCTGTCAAATAAAAGCTCTTCCCACAGGTAACAATATTTTTTTACAATTAAATGTTATTAAATGATTACTATCGAATATTTTAACATACCTAGTTTTATTAAGCTTAACAATAATTTGCTTATACAACTAGAAAAATAACAGTTAATATTCAATAATAAATGTATAGCATAACATACTTATGCCTTAATATGTAAGTGGCTTGTTAAAAACGACCGTTGTTATTGTGTTCAGAATAGAAAACATTTTCAAGCTCGTTAAAAAATGGCAATCGATAATAACACAGTAACGGTCATTGAAATCCACTAAGGTAAATTTTTTAAGAAAATCCTTGGAATATATTGAAGTTTTGCCCCTGTGACGGTTTTGTGATTTTTTTTCTAAGAATACAAGTTATTTTGCATTTATAAACAAAAAATGTAGTATTTTGTGCAGTAGATCCTCAGGTACAATGGGATCACATTATTTTATCATTATTTTCAAAAAAATAACAAGATTCAGTATAAATTAACACAGAACATTTATTCACACTATGTTTTTTTTTACAATATTTAAAAGAAAAATACTTAAAAAAAAGATTAGATGCTTGAATCCGGCATTAAATCCAATAAGTTCTTTATTGTGACTGTCCTTATCTCGTCATACGTCACTGACCTTTGTTATTGATGTTATTAGTGATTTTAAATAAGCAGGCTTTTCTTTGTTGACTTTTGTTTCCATAATGTGCCATAAATTTTCGATGGGGGTTAAAATCAGGATTAAAACTTGGTCATGCCAATTTTTAAATATCATGTTTTTCTTTTGAATCTTTGACCATTGAAAATAAGAAAAATATTCAATATTTTTTCCCTAGGTTGTAAAACAAAACAAAAAATACCGTATGAGCCCGATGGCGTAGTGCAGAATCATTCTGTAAAATGCAGTCGTTTATATAAGATAGGTGTTGTTCTCTAAGAAGAGAATTTTCCTCTAGCCCTCTTAAGTCCAGGTCCGGTAAAACTTTGCGCATTGAAGTCTTTTGGAGTACTTTTGTTACATGAGATATGGTTTTCTCTCTTCTTCTCTGTACCGTTTCGACAATGACTTCAGTTCAACCACCTCCAATGAACTCTATTCTTATATTCCCTGCAGTTTTAAATCCGTTAGTTCAGCAGAATCTTTTTAAAAGACGATCTTCTGGAGCGGCTGTCTTCCGCTTTGGTCCTGTTCCTTTTTTGCGCTCTACATACCCAGTTTTTTTGCAGATTTATAAATATTTTTTTACAATCCCGTTATATTTTATTATCCCGTTTCTAACTCAGAATCTACGTTTTCCCCCTAATTACGTTTTTTATCAGTTCCTTCCAATCGTAAAAAACGGAGTTTATCGGTATATATTTTTTATTTCTAGTATTGATACTTCAAGTGTTAAATAAAAAAATAGGAATTTTCAAAAGTAAACTAACTATTTAAAGAGTTTTTTTTGTTATTCTTAAAGAGCAGGATTTTTACGTAAAATATCACGTTTTTATTTAATAAATATTATACTACTTCAATATAATACACACTATTATTCGCGGTTTCGTGTGATGTTGCAGGGAGGACAGTTGTTTTTCTGATGGAAAGCCGAGGAGTTACATTTTTTATATTACAGTCAACCTAACCCTGCATAGAGTTGACTAGGGGCCCAATTGAACTTTGATAAATACTCAACAAAATAGTGCAAAAATATGTACATGTTAGTGTACACATATCCTTGTGTGCATAAATAAATCTGGTCTCTAACGGATTTCTCACCACAGAGCCAGTATACCCTGGGAAGGAAAACCCTAATCTGTTGACCAATAATTGGTCTAGTCTCGATACTTACGCTCTTCTTCCTTCTTTATAGGGGACCCCTCTCTGAGGAGGTCTTTTCCATAATGAAAGGATTGCTATTGCGCGACAGGGCTAATAATCACTTGCGACCGGCTGCTTGAGACTCATTTTGGGCAGATGTGCATATGTATGCCTGTGTATATCTATATAGGTGTGTGTGTGTGTGGTCGCTCGCTACTTGTCACTCGTGACTCGTTATAAGCAGATAACGCCTCAGAAAAGAGAACAAACGAATACCGAGACAAATCCCCTCCTACTTGCCTGGACACAGTCGAGAGGGTAAATCCGATACCAACATGGTAGAAGATGTACGTCCAATGCCAGCAATGGCCAAAAGAGGAAAACTCTTTACAAAAAACCGCATACCAAGACGGCTCGGGACCCCGCGGTATGGACACGAAAGGGGTTGACTCAGGTTCCTTTGGCCTCGACTACCATGCGAGAGTTTGGTAAGGTCCATGCCCTTGTTAAAACAAGAATAATATCATATAATTTTTTACATGAAATGACTACTAGTATTAATATTATTATTACTAGTATTCACTAGCAGGTTTTCTCTCTTTTAAATTTGTGTACATATATATGGCATAGAATTTGAAATTGACAGTGATTACTAGTAATAAGTTAGCTAAGATTTTTTTAATAACGAAAAATGTCCAGACAAATATTTAATTGATTGTTATTGTTTCTGATAGTAACATATTTTTAATAGTCATCCTAAAACTTTTTTTATATTCAGGAAGTATTATTTCTATGCAAGTACTAACATTTTAATTAATTTAATTATATTCACCGAGCTGTTAAATTATTTTTATCCAGTGGCATGCGTATCAGTTGGCGACAGCTGCTGTAATTTAATCAAATATTTATCAATAATATTAAATATTGAGTGAGATATTTTATATTAATACTCGTATCAAAGCACCATGCATATTTTATACTTATGCGGTGAAAAAAATGTCATCACCATAAAATACCACGTCGTCAAGTCATAAAATATATAAAATCCCCAGCACGCAGATCTTTGCACAAGATATACGCCATAAAATTATAAATTGTAATAATTTAATAATCATAATCTTATAATGTCAGGTGATGCCGTCCGGATAAATGGTTTTCCGGTCAAAATAAAACCAAAATTAACAATTCGCCTGCGCCAAAGTTGAATTGACGCGAAGCGGCGCGCGTTTAAATTTCCGGTCGCCATTATTTTTTTATCATCTTATTTTCGGCCCAAAAAGTAAACTTTGCCGGCAAAAACTCTGGCGGGAAATGTGAGAAATGATATTACGCAATTTCTTTCGTGCCTGTCTTTCGACGGCCTCAACTTTTGCTGTTCGCGAAGAAAATCATGAATAAAACAATACAGGGGTATTCAAACATCATCCGGAATGCACGCTCAGGGATATGTGATAAAAGAAAAATATAACGAGCCAAATGTAAAACGGTCCGAACTTTTGTTCAACACTTTTCTGCACACGTGGAGTATGATGAAAGAACTTTTTACGGACATACAAATATCCTTTATTTTATTTTGTACGGCGCGGTAGTAAAGATTTTTTTTTACATTTTAGAGGTCATGTAAATATTGTATGAAAATTTATTGTAATGCCTGCAGCGGTGAAATGAAAACCATAAAATATTTCGTTTCTTTATCATTGTTAATTTGTGCTTTGGACATGTTTAACATTGTAAAGTTTAATCACAAATTATTGTTTATAATATTATTTTGCGTTAAGCAAATTTATATTAGGTCTTATTTTGCAAATATTATGTATAAAATTTGTTGTGAAGCATATGGTCCACTCGGACTGCCTCTCATTTCGCGTTGGTATTATATTTTGACATTTTTTTTGTTTTTGTTAGTAAGCTGCTACACGTGTTTCCTCTTTTTAAATCATTTTGCGTTTGAAATAATATTAAAAATATTTTATTAAATATTTAAATGTTTAAAAATTGAACATTGCTGGTATATTTTACGCGAATATTACTACAGGACAGTTAGTATTGAACTGTTTTGCGAAATTTCGTTATGTTAGCTTCGACCGAACGAACGAGCCATGCGATGGACCATAATCAAATAATGTCTACCTGAAAGTCGAGTCAAGTTCATCTCAAAGTGAACATGAATTATCGTTGATGTTTGGTATTAACCTGAAAACGATGTTGACCAACCTAACTTAAATACAAGAACCAATCGGATATACTAGAACCGAATCATTAGTAGATACAACAACTTTGAAAGCTTGCATGACGTTGTTTTCTCGTCACAAAAATATTCATATATGAAGAGAAATTGATCTAATGCGATTACCGTAAACGTTCAGCATGGTCACTCTGTTCCGCGTAAAAGATGTTCTCCAGAAATAAGGAAATATCAGAACGGATTCTGCCCCGGATGGTCAACGACTGATCATTTTTTTCTATACGGCAGTTTTTAGAAAAACGCTAGAATTCAACATTAATATCTCCTGTTCATAGATTTCAAATCCGTATATGACACAGTTTACACGTCGAAGCTATACGAGGCAACAAGGAGTCTCAATTTTCCTTTAGAAGTTGATAAATATGATAAGGTCAGATGCCAAGTACGTGTGCAATCTGAGATCTTTGAAGGATTCGAGACGCTCTAGCATGTTTGTTGTTTAGAATAGCAATCGATTAGATAATAAGAGACTCCGGCGAGGAAACATCTGGCACCATTTTTACCCTAGCCGTGCCGATGTGACTCCAAGTTTTTGATTTTTATTGAATAATCCTTTTATTATAAATCCACATGTCACAAACTTTTTGTACTTGTCTTAAAATGTCTAAAGAATGAAAATATCAAGTGCTAGCCCGAGCAAGTGAAAATATCAAGAAGATGTTGATGAAGAATTCAACGATATTTTGAGTTAAATTAATAAATCAATACAGTTTCTAGCCTATTTGAATGACATAGATATTATGGTCAGATCACAGGTGGCTCTTAAGGATGCATTCTAGTGAATAATGAGAGCGGCAATGGGCATGGGACTAAGGATTAATAGGACCAAATACATGCCCATATGCCAAGGAAGAATCCTTGAACCCCCGTGAGTCAAAGAGTAAAGCTTTGTAGCCGTCCAGGAATTTACATATCTCGCCTTACTTATTATAATTAATAATGAAACCAATTTGGAAGTGTCAAGAAGAACTTTGTTGGAAAACCGGTGCCACTTTGGACTATCTAAGGAAGACTAAAGTCAAGCTTTACACGACTCTCATCAGGGCCGTTCTAACATACGGGTCTGAATGTTGAGCTTTGACAAAACAAGATGAGCGACAACTGGATATTTTGTAAAGGAGGATTCTGAGATGACTATTTAGAGCCGTATTCGATGACAGGGAATGGCATATTCAAAGCAACGATCTGTACCGACTATACAAAGATATACTGGTCACACCTGTGGTTAGAGTGGCCAGACTCTGTAGGCCGGTCACTTGTCAAGGATGCAGAACAGTCAGTCGCCTAAAGGGCTTATGGTTAACAAGCCTTTCTGTCCCCCGGAGGAAAGGAATATCACAGCTGAAGTGGTTGGACTGTGTACAGAGAGGCAGTGCATCATTGAAAATTACCCGAAGATAGATGGAGCGACGTGACGGAAAACCAGATAAAATGGAGAAGGGTGTTGGATGAGACCAAGGCTACTAATACATAAGCCAAAAACGCAATATTCACCAAAAGAAGACGATTGTGAGTAATATGATCTATCTCTACGATTACAGCAGAATTATACTGCAACTAGCTGAATCAAATGATCTAAAAACCTGCAGAAAACAGCCTTAAATGGCCAAAAGATCGTCTTTCTTCTATTCTATTGGACGGCAGCGCTAAACTACAGTTGTTGAAATTGTAACTTTTTCATCATCCACCATGCCCACTAGATCTTGCCCTACCATTTCTTCCGGAATTTAATCAATTTTTCATAGAATAACAATTTAATTCCGACATTGCTATAAAACAGGTCGTCCGAGATTATATTAACTCTCGATTACGAGGATTTTACACCACGAGACTGGAGAAACTATCGCTAAAATGAAAAAAAAGATAATTGACAATATGAGTCCATACTTTAATAAATAAAACTATTTTTTATATCTATAATACATTAATAAACTCTATTGTTTTTTTAAGAAATTTCAAACATGATGATTCAGTTTATATTGTGTTGAAAATCGCACTGATAATTTTACTGTTATTTCAATTTATCAATTAAAACGTATATCCAGATTGGAGCTCAGTAATCGCTTGCTTAAACCACTCATCTATAACACCGGAATCGCCATAGAATGCGGTGATCCCGAATCTGTATGCAGACAGGAATTCGCACACGTCCGCCATTATTCGTCACGAATATTTGCGCTTTGAGACCGATTCTACGTTATGGCCCATTACAATTTGTCGGTTCAGACCGCTTTGTCATTACAGAACCTTCTTAACAATTAACGTTTTCGTTTGAAAAAAATCTATATTTAATTGCGATACGGTATTATTTAAAAATAATATGTGGCAATTCTTGCGGTGAAAAGATTAAAAAAAGCGTTCTACGAAAAGTGGATTAAAAATTATTTCTTTTAAAAAGAAAGGCAACGATTAGACAGGAAAAAAATCTCTGTTCAGACTTTAACGAAAATAATACGGCGAATTGTGGAAAATTTCCAAATCAAGACGTTTAATTTTCTGTGCAAAGAAATTTAATTAACCGGCCATCTTTCTTTTAACTTCTTTTGCACACAATGAGAAAGTCTACACCCCCTGCCTTACCGCATCGAAAAAAATCTTTAACAAAGTTTTCGTTAATTGCACGTTTAATACGTGAGATCTGCGCGGTGGTATTATTGAATTAGACATTTCGGGTCAACTAGATTGAGACCTCTTATCCCAAGATAGGTCTGCACGCTAATGATGTTAAATCATTCGAGAGAATCGATGTGTCATCTACAGATAGTTGTTGCCATGCAGAGGAAATGTTAATGGGATACTCGAGCAATTACACGTCGATGGGATTGTGGCAGGTAATTAGTGCTGTATTCGTACACTTATATCATTATATCAAATAATACATTATTTATATTTTTGTTGTAAGATGTTTGTAATCATTATTTTTTTTTACACAAGAATATAAAATCAATATTCCAAGTGACGATTATGGATGATTACAAGCAAAAAGCTTTCTAATGTGGCAAAATCACATGTAATCCCCACTTCAGGAAACGCTATTTCTGAACAAAATTGACATTCGCTCAAAAGTAATTTCTCGGAAATTTCACTCGCAATTTCATTAAGTATTCAGTCGGTGTCGCTGCTTTTTTACGGATCACCGACCACCCCTGACGATCGCTGGCAACCTACCTACCCCCCCCCTACCCCCCTCTACCACGGCTGACTGAAACAACAAAGTTGTACTACCCCTTCCCATCCCCAGTGCGCGGAACATCCTCCGAAAGCAGTTGATGTAGTACGTGGACGAAGAGTGCGGTAGAATAAAGCACGTCCAGGATACACGGAGCAGTCGAAGAAACTTGCGCCGATCGAACAATTATTTGCTGGCTCGCTATTTGTCGACAAACTTTCGATGGTATAGGTGTAAAAGTCGGCGGGATCGACTCTTAATATCCGGTCTTAGAACTTAACTTTAGTGCTTGAAAATTACAAAGAAGGCGCTTCAAAGACCGCGACTTGAATATTTGGTTATTTTTTTAAATAATATTTTACAACCCTAACACTATGGTATTTTGTACAATTAGCGTTAGATATGTGCGTATTGGTTCTTTCGCAATAACCCTTTCTGTGGTACGAGTATACTTACTTATACTTCTTTTTTGATCTTATATCCCTTTATCTAAGGTATCGTGTCCCTCCCTGATAGTAGATCCTTTAATGTACCTTATTTTATATGCGACTCTACTGAAACTGTTCGGCAACTCTGCCCTACACATAAATGTTTTTGGTTGGCACTGTTGAATTGTGGTTTTAATAAAAAAAATATATATAAAGTAATTGTCAAATATGTGATATTTTATTAAATTATTTAGTATAGGCCAATCAACTACTCGTTTTTCTCGAAAAAATCTTTTATTATAAATTCTACTTGTCACAAACTTTTTGTATTTGTCTGAAAAGATCTTAGGAATAAATATTATAAAAAATCATTGTCCTTTATTGTATCGAAATGTAAAAAAAAAACAATATTCGCTGCTGTTATCACGCGTGCGATGTTTTTTCTCGCTCACATCAGGTATGATGTGCCAAGTGTGAGTAAAACGTGCTATAGACACGTGCTGTGAGAGCTCAGTCTGCAGCAAGACATCGTCGAGTGCGTGTGTCATTTAGGCGTCATATTGATTAGTAAAGTAATTATTTTTTTAATTAATAGTCAAAACATTGATGAGGAATTCATCAATATCTTGACTTAAAACGCTTGGGCTTTATTTTCCATTATAAATAGACCCCCTTCGGATGACGCGGTTGGTTTGCATGTTAAACATGCTTCAGATATACATCTTCATTATTTTGTAATCCGTTAAAAATCATACATTAATTATATTTTTATTAATTTTCAGCTTAGAAAATTATTTAAAAACACATTATCATAAATGTTTTGTTTTTATTTTTAACTGCATGTATATTTGATAAAAATGTATAACGTTTACATTTAAAAATAGTAGATTAATTAAACAAGATTAAAAATCTAAATTTATTTAAAACATTCATTATTTTCCTCTGTGAATAATATTTACCAGATAAATATTTATTATTGATATTATAACACATACATAATTAAAAGTAATATCTTTCTTTACCCGATGTAAAAGTTCAATAAGCTCTCTCAAGTTAACTTTGATTAATGTTTAATCATACACTTTACTAGTGCAACATAATTTCTTTTCTCTACACAAATTGAAAAACTTTAAAGTTTTAACACTCTTGTCGAAATTTATTTTGTAGCTTGTTAATCGTCAGCTCTTCAGACGAAACGTATATCGCAAACTCTGCTTAAAAAAACTCACGAAGCGTGTTGATTGTTGCGTGTTGCCATCGGTATAATATTTTGTGTTCCGGTATTCCCCACATCCGAAAAGCAATCTAAATTCTCTTTTACGTTGAGTTTAATTATTTTGCTAATTAATATTGCTCGTTAGAGATTTATGTCGTCTGGTGTTTTGCGCCACGATTGGGGTACAACGAAAATGTTTTCGAAATTTTATATAAAAGTGGTCAGAGCGAATGAGGGGTTTTCAGTATTTTGCATATTATTGTTTTTGGAAGCCGACTAACTCCGAGCGGCGCTGACGGTTGAATAAATTTGCTGAATGAACGGGAACGGTTCAAAAATTTCAACTACGTGCGCTCACCAAAGTATTTTGGCGGAATAAAACGTAGTTTTTTTTGCCCATATTTGGTTTCTCTGAAAAATCTATTGCAGATTCTGCCGTTCGGTACAATATGAATTATCTGGAGAGGAAAAAATATTCACGTGCCGTGTTGAGAAAGCGATTTAAGTTTTCCCATTTCGTTGTTGAAATTTGCATGTTAATATAATATTCGTTGGTGTGTATGTATTGGCTTACCAAATAAATATTGAGCCATTCGCACGTGGCCCATCAAAGTTGAAAAATACCGAGGCAATGGAATCGGGAATTCAATTATTTTTATGTTGAAAAAATGACAATGGCCAGTATTCAAATGCGTGTCTCATTGTCTCCGACAGAAGTTTTTAATTAAATTATCGTGATTAATTTAACTGGGTAAATAAATATTCAGATATGAGCATTTAAACTTGACTATTTTTTTTTTATTTTTTGTCGGCACCCAAATGTCTGAGGATCGTGATCCTTTTCGTTCCGAAAGTTCTTGATTTTGTCTCTCCA
>JAGXCT010035027.1:29688-51008 GCA_022495035.1 Philopotamus ludificatus
CGCCCATTTCTTCCAGCACCTTCCACAAACAATTCCAATTCACGCAATCAAAGGCTTTTTTGACTAATAAAAAACATAAAAAAATGTTTTTTTTTCTATTGGGGACCCAAATTTTCCGTTTTTTTTAATAACTCTTTTAATATAAATCATACATGTCACAAACTTTTTTGTATTTATCTTTAAAAGTCGAAGAAATACATATTATACATAATCAATGTCTCGCTCGCATCCGGTACGATGTGCCAAGTGCGAATGAAACGTCCGAGTAACAAGTGATACAGTTTTTTTTACGTAATTTTTAAATACACCCTTTTGCAAATCAAATGCATCCATTTGCAAATCAAATCCAACTGTTAAAAAATCAAATATTTTTTTGTAAATGAAATTGACCCTTTTAAAAATTAAGCAAATATGCCACAATTCATCTATCGTGTTATATGAGGCCAAAGTGGTTAGCCAAAGTTATATTGGCTTACTGTAAATATATTTACCGTATTCTATTTTTTTTTGTATTTAAATGTATATATTTTTTCAAAGTATTTGTTTATCATTTTGTTTTTTCTGAAAGTTTAACAACAAAAAAAACGCTCTTTAAACTTTTTTCATTATCAAGCTGGTAACACTGTTCGTATATAACGGATATCGAAAATTCTGAGAAAGATTGTGGAAATTTTTCGTAAAAAATTTGGTTGATTTAATTATGTTTCGTCACAAACAACCCGTGTTGAGTTGGGTTCGAGTTTATCGCATTGTCACCAAAAGTCTGTCCGAATACATTTTTCTTATACATCGCTCCGAGTGTTGCAAAGATTTCATTTCATTTTCCCCGGACCCATGGCAACACTGAGCGCGGAAACAGCGGACAACGATGGTGGGGGTAGCTCCCGTTCGCGCCAACAGTTATTCGCGCGCAAATTCGTCAAACGAGCGAGAAAAAAACATTTTTCAATCTTTAGACACAGTAACAGTTTATTCGCAAACCAGACGAGTAAATTGTATTTCGATTGGAAAATTTATATGCATGAATGTGTGCGTGCCGAACCACTACAGGTATCCGATGGTTTTATATATTCGAATTATCCACAGAAATAAATGAATATTTTTCATTCGGAATTGGAAAATGCGAGAGCGAAAGAGATTTCACGATAAGAAGCCGAAATTAAATGTCGCATATACTTTCTGATATTCATACGTGACAGTTTGGCCGATTGAGTTTTCTGTATTGCGAACGGATGTAAATTTGATGGAAATGATGACGAAGGAAAATTTGATTGGAAAATATAACGTAAATTTATAAATATATTATGATATTGCCATTTTTATATCGAATTTTACCTAAGAAATAAGCGGTAATAATTTAATTTTAAATAATTAAAATAAACGTCTTACGATGAATTATTAATAAGGCACTTTATGCTATTTTTTTCATTATCCCAATAGTAAACAAATGTCGGCTACAGATAATTTAAGTCTGGCAACAGAAAGCTGCAAATATCAAAATCTATTAATTTTTAATGAAATCGTTTGAAAGTCATTTGTTGAAAGTGACATAAAATGAGATTAAATATTGACAAAATATCATAAAAACTCTATTCTTTATGATCAAAAGTGCAATAGAATTATAAACAAATTGGAAAAACAAAGAAATAAAATATTTAGACACGATAGATTACGGAAGGCATAACAGAAATATACAGATTTGATAAAGATTAAAATAAGACGAAAATAAGAAGCAGAACAAATTATCTGCAATTCTTTGTTATAACTGAAATCAAATAATGGATCCTCTAATTTAACTGAACAGCCAAGACCGTCTTTTACACTCTGGAGTCCTCCGATGACGAAACCCATCTTGAAAAAGAGTTGAAAATATAGAATTTTTAGTGAAAGCGACAATGAGTGTTATTAAAGTTTTTAAATAAATATGTAAATATATTTTTTGTCGATTGTTTAATGAAAATAATAAGGGATATTAACAAACTTTGATATTTTTTGGAATGCATGGATTTTTTGTATAACATGGATTTGTATTACACGACGTTTTTTTGGAGACATATAAGTGTTATAATTTTATTGATAATATAATAAGATAGTATAATATGTTTTAGATAACTCGCATATAATAATATATTCTTATAATTATTTATGATGAAGTAACAAGATTTTTTTAATTAAATGTAAGATGATAAATATCTCATACTTTTTCTCTTTATATTTCCTTTGCCGACTAAATCAAACCGTATCCCTGATAGGGGTTATCCCATTATGACGGATGGATGGCAGGGGTCGGGCCGAGGGTCAGTCAATAAGTTGTCGGCAGACCCTTAATCTATCTCTTTTGATTGCCGCGGTTGGATAAAACTATTAGTAAGACCCTCCTGCACCCGGATTGCGGGGCCAGATTGCTTGCGATACGATGGGGGCAAATTTAAATGAGCCCCATTAGCGAACATTAGACTACTAAATTCTGAATGTGTACGCTAACTGGTCCAGCTAATCTGTACAAGAATTTGTAAATTTATTAATGTGATAAATTCAATATTGTAACTTAAACCATATACATAAATATAAATTATTAGATATGAATATATGAAAGATAGAATCATATTTTAATATTTTGTCCCTGTAAATGTCATTTAATATTTACAACTACGAATCAATTTACGCGGTAAATACGTTACGCGATAAACCGCTTAACAAAGACACGAAGCTCATGCTAAAATCACGAGATGTTTCATTATATAATATTAAAATCGCGTTAATAAATCTCACATAAACATAATATACGTATTAATATTAAGAAAAACGCAGAATAATAATTATGTGTCAAAATATATTATTATGTTCATATTTACAACATATTTTTTTATTAATATGTTGCAAAAGAAGTTATCTTAAGAATTCAGCGAGGAAATTTGTACCGGAAATTTTGAGTAATATATTTCAGCTGATGACATACATACGTCATCAGCGAAAATACTTTAAATTTCCGGCACATTTAGAGATGGAGACTCGTTTTTCTTTATTCTTATGGGTGTGTATTATATGCATATATTAATATTATTTATAGTCATATAAAACTGTGGCCTAGTATTATATTATAACTAATTATAAAATTAATATAAAGCAATCGGATATCATTTAAATAGTTTTAATGAATGATTTTTAGTTATTTTGTCAAATCTGAATATGACAATTTTAGGGAAAATAGATCATCATATATTATATTCAGTAATTTTCGTGTCTGATGATCATTTTTTAAACTGCATATCCAAGAATGTTTTTTTTTAGAATCGTTTGCATCTCAAAATGCAGGTAAAATAGTAAAGATTGTCACTGTATTGACTTGTACGCTTCGACGAATAGGCCCCTAACCTACCCTATTGCGATTTTCTGCGTTGTTAAGCATGATGAGCAATTCTAGAACATTCTCTTCCCTAGCGAGATTTTCAACGTAGCTTAGATTTTTCAAAATATATGTGTAATTTAAAATATTTGTCGAAATTTAGATATCGAAACAATATTTTTTTTCTTGTTAGCCTCGATGGAGTTGGCCTTTTTGCATTTTTATTAATCCGTTATAAATTTAAGGGTAATTAGAATCGAATTATGGTTGTCAAGTTAACAGCTACTAAGCGCAAATGGTACTCGGATGGGTGACCGAAGATCTCTAAGTGACTCTGGTCAATAGAGGGATGGGCTAGAGGCTGACGACTTTATTTTGACTATTTATTCCCATGAAAACCAAATCCATAGTCTTCTATAAGGGAAATCATGCATATAGTAACGTTCCTCAGAAATGAGGGAATGTGGATTAATAGTTTATATAATAACAGTAATAGCAATAATAATAAAAAAATATAGGCAGTTTATGTTATTTGTGAGTAGAGACCAGAAATAGATTATTATTTGTAATTCCCAGTATTATGGCTCGTTGTAAAAAAAATCCATGAATGATTGACTGAGCTCTCACTGTACATGTTACTCGCACATTTCACTCGCACTCGGCACATCGTACCGGATGCGAGCGGGAAAAACATCTCGCCCGTAACAACAGATGCGAATATTGTTTTTTTTTCGCAATTTCGGACAATGAAGCTTAATGATTGTTTATAATATTTAGTCTTTAGACTTTTTTAGAGAAGTACAAAATGTTTGTGACAAGTCAGATTCTTATAGTGAGATTATTCGAGTAAAATAAAAAACTTGGGGTCCAAAATAGTGTTTTTTATCTAACTTTTATATGAGTGAGTAGAGCTTGCCGTTTTGCCATTTATCCATCGTGAAAAAAATACGAAAAAACTGTTTATCTCGATCCTAAATTTCTTATTTGATATTCTACTTAATTGAGCAGTTTACTTAATCGCCATATTTTAATTCGTAGATTGTTAATAATAATAACACCTACATTTTTTATTATATAGTCAAAGATATGATCTTAGAACTTATATGGTTCACAAAAAAAAACGTTTAAATAACAGTGATTTTTCACATATTGTATTCTAGATTTTTCAGGATTTACTTATTATAGCTATCCTGATTTATATTTCTCAAAAAATGAATACAACTGAAACAATTTCGACATGTTTCAGTGATCTTAACTTAACAAAAACGAAAAATTATTGTAGATGCAAAGAATCATTGCGAAATGGATTATGACGTATTCTTAAAATCCAAGAAAAGCTGAAAAACTCTCTAGTGAATAAAATTATATGAAAAATTACAAAATTGCAATACAGAACATATTACGCTGAAATATCTTCTTCTAAATCTATATATTTTTATTTTTTTACGATTTAGTTGAAAAATTTAAATATTTTGCATTCCATAAGCATAAAGAAGTTGTTTGAAATAAATAAAATGCGTTAATCTAAGGAAAATTTTATAACAATATTTTCGTCCGCAAAACTTAATACAATTAATTGAAATGATTACTAATTAATATTACAATTACGTTTTATTGCCACCAATATAACTGGTCCTGAAACTTTTCGCAATTTATTAACAGTTATTTCTTTATGATATAATAAATTTGTTGATGTTTATTGAATTCTGGTATACTTGTTATATGTTTTTAGATGTATTTTTAATATAGAGCTTATTATCTTAAGCATACATACAATTAAGATAATATAATTGTGCACAGCCATTATTTTCAGCATACAAATATTTTCGTATTGATCCCACAGCAGCACATTCATTATTCGAAAAGCCCAGAGATATAAATAATTGGTATAAAAGCGAATATATCGTTTCGAAGCTGAAATCGTTTCTATCGCTTCACTAATAAGCAACACACTCGGTCTGCCTTTGTACTGGAGAGAAGGCTCACAACTTATAACAAGATTTAATCCGGTATTCCAATAATCAGTCTACACGCCAACTCGACATAATTACTAAGACTCATTCGGGGAAATGGGCTATACGAACTGTATCAGCAGTACCGGATGATACGGAATTACACACTTATTAGAGCGCGGCCAAGTTTCACTTATAAATAACGTATAGTCCATTGCAAAAATATAACAATAAATAAATGCTTTTTTATATATAAAATAGCAAAAAAAATGTTTTCGCTATATTTTTGCACTATACTGTGCACACGTATAAAGTGCGAGGAAATATACACGGCAAAGAAATAAACAAGTTTCATTTCTCGGGGGGTTCCAATCAATCGTCCCAAACGGCTTTGGCCCGACTCGGAAAAACTAATTCCGGCCCAGTCGGGCCAATAGCCCGGGGAAAATGGACTTTTCCATGAAGGGGCCATTGAATTTGGTCCGCTCCCGCACAGATAGAAGTAAATGCGAAAATCACTACTCGGGATCCATAAAGAAATATAGCCATTGTATACTCTTTTTTTTCTTCTCCTGTATTGTCCATTATTTCAAGAATGGGATTTGGTGTGGAAAGATATGGGTGTAGTCGTTGATTTCGTTATTCATTTTTTGTTTTGTGCCGAATGGAATTTATTATGATCCGACGTGTCAAATAAATTATGCATCTCATTCTGTTAGGCTTTATTTAATTTTATAAACATTATGTAAAAGTTTTCATGCCATCCTATGTATTAGTGGAGGGTTGCATTATTAATACTGCATTAAGGAAAACTGTTCTGTAGTTGCCGCGCATTAGAAAAAGCGGAAAATTAATTAGAATACACTACCGTACTGCACATACTAAATTTATTTAAATTATTTTTTATTAATATTCGTGTTTTTTTTTGTTTCAGGTGAGTACACATGTTGATGTTTCCGAGTCGTTTTTTTTTAATTTAAGGTATTAATTTCCTCGCCACTCTCCTCATTGTGTCGCTATACTTGACCGAGTTTCGCAAATATTTTCCAATGACATTGCGTTGCTATGCCGGCTGCACTGCGATTAGTTTTATTTTAACGACCATTAAAACAATTATGTAGGGCCTTTAATCCCTTTGTGCCGGCAATTTGAATGGCATCCACAGTGCTTTTGAATTGGACCACATTTTTGAATGGGCGCCGGAAAATGGCTGCGTGAGAAGCGGCACGTGGGCAACGCGGTGCAGTTGGACGGCTGGACCGCAAACGCTAATGGTCTCTATGCTGAACCGCAAATAACAAACAACGACCTCTTGTGCAATTATCATCCGGGTGGAAATACATAGAGGACACTATAATTTTTTTAAACGCTCTGAACACCCTACGAGAATCGACGCATAACCGTTTTTATCACATAATTATGTAGTAAACCTAGTTATCATTTATTTATAAATATTTAAACTCAATCGTATAACTTTAAGATTCACGATTTTATTATTTCGAATACAAGAGAAAAGTAATACGTTATACCTTCAGTAATATTCAGTATCAGGACAAACGATGAAAATCCTAAATTCTTTCGCAGATTTTCTTTCGCAGCTAACCTAACCAAACCTTTTTTCTGTTGGAGGAGGGGAGATTTTCAAAAGACATCTCCGTTCAAGAGATAGTCCCAGATTTTTACCAGCTAAAACCCCTCCTTCAGCTCTGACCACCACCATGGTATTGTCGGTAGATATTCAGTGTGGTCGTGGCTGACTTTACCGAACGTCCTTTTTAATATCGATTCTTTCCGTTATCCTTGCTGTCGGCCGTTGTTTAGCGACCGTCTTGATCTTTCGGCTTCCTTCTTGGTGAGCATTACTATCCCAGCAAAAGTGGATAGCGTCTCATGCTCTTCGACTTTGCCGATGAGGAGTTTCTGTACGGCTTCAATGGTTACCGTCTCTCCTCCTAGGCTTTTCCTAGGTTCTAGGAATCGTGGACAATGTAGAAAAGTGTACTCAGCGGTATCTAGCGCTTCTACGCATTCGTGGCATTCCATAGTAGCCTCTTTCCCGATTCGGCGAAAGTACTCTCCGAAGCATCCTTGTCCAGTTTGAAGTTGGCAGAGATGGAACCCTTACGTGTTGGCGATTTTTGAGCCACGGTTCGATTGCTGGGATTAGTTTACGGGTTCATTTCCCGTTTGAAGTGTCGTCCCAGCGCTCCTGTCATTTTCTAATCAGACGAAGGCGTACTCTTTTCCGGTGCTCGGTTGTTCTTGAATCCGGCTTCTGGTTTTGGTGCTCGTATAGCTCTTTGCGCTCCTCGGTCAGTAGGTATATTGGCGGTATTCCAGCCAGCACCAATACCGCGTTCTTGGAAACGGTCGAGTAAATTGCGACGGCTCTCCGCGGACCGTATCTCTGCACTCTTGCTAGGTTATTTCTAGATCTCTCAATTTTCATTGCTGGAGCCCATATTGGGGCTCCGTACAAGAGGATACTCTGGACGAAGTTTGCATACAGCAGCCTTCTTTTTTGTTTTGTGCCGTCAATGTTCGGCAAGAGTCTAGCGAGAGCGTTCGCGGGGTCGGTCGCTTTTTTAGCCGCTCTAATTGTATGTTCCCTGAAGTTCAGTTTGTCGTCTATCTGAACTCCAAGGAACCGCAGAGATCGGCTAAAGGGGATCGAGAAGCCGCCGATCTTTATGTCCGGCGGCTGTAGTTTCCTCTTCCTTGTAAAGAATGCGCCTTCGGTTTTGTAGCTGGCGAGAGTTAGTTCGACGTCATTCAGCCATCGGGATATATTGCCCTGATTAGTGACCCTTTTAACCAGTCTTCAAACAAAATAGTCAAGAGGATTGTAGCCAAGCGTTTTTGGAGGCTACGTCGTAGAGGAAACTTGTTAAAAAAAAGTAGTTTTCCTACACGTATGTGTAGAATTTTGTTAGCACAATGACATGTGATATTTCTACGGTTAATTATGTTTTGGCATTTTGATGCATATTTTTGTTTATCTTATGACTTCTTATTTTATCGCACTATTTTATCCTTGTGCGTTAACACGCTAGCATCATCACCTTCCATGTTAAACTTCAGTTTCCTCTACAACGCACCTTACGTCAACGGGATACTATAGAAGACCCATCCTCGAGAGCTCTCCTCGTCCAGTTGTTCCAACGTAAACACGTTCCTGCACTTTGCACACTGATAGACGTAGACTCGGGAGATTCCTCTCATTACTTCCTAATGGCGAAACATATAAGCCAATAAGTCGATGGATCAGCTGACAACTACGCCACAACATCTACAACTAACTGACACTCCTGACGATCTGTTGCTATTCGGAATAATCGAAGGTATTTTTCTCTACAGATTTTCACACCACCGGACTTCTATAATTACTGTCATTGCCTGAGCGATTTTTCACCATTCTTGATGACTTACAGCTGTCGGAGCAAAGACATCACATCATAAATAATGCTGTCTCTAAAAATAATAAAGGATTGTCTTCGTTCGAGTCACGCCTTCATTCAATTATATTTAACACATCTTTTAAATCTTACAAATATACTACTCCTCGCTCTCTTTTGAGATCGATTTTGTATTTCTAATTGCCACGGCTTCAAAACCAAAGACCGAATCCTCGAACATTTTTCCAATTATTTAATGTTTTCCCAATGCAAGTCTCAATTCGTTAACAATGTTGTTGTAAATCATCTTGGCGTAGTTAGAGTAGATCACCATCTCCTATTTATTGTCCAATCTGTTTGGGGTCTTCAGGTTTTATTGGAATTACTGAGAACTTAATTTGAACTAATTTGAATTACACTAAAGCGATTTCAATTAAGTATTCTTCGTCTACATATTAATATATTAATATTTGAGGATATGATATAAGTCTTAATGCGTTACTTAAAATATTTATATATACTACGTCCATAATTTTGGAACAATTAGTGGTATTTTTCTAGAAAATATATATATTTTTTATATTCTTGTTATGCGTAATTAATAGCAAACGTATTTATACGGATATGATGAGATTTCACTTCAGGTCTTCAATGAACATGACGTCAAAGTCAATCAATTCTGAATAATAGAGATCGGGTATCCTCCTTTTTCCAATCATTATCGCTAACCGCATTTATAACCTTATTTTGAAAGAAGTAATGTCTAATTCCCCCCTATGCCATGATAACGCAAAGTCAATTTCAGAAATCGAATCTTTCCGGAATTATTCTTCATATTGATGATCATTTGTATTATTATTTTGAAAATTTAATGTTTACGAACTGCTTCAGTCAAGAGTTTTGATATTCGTTTTATGTATATATATCTCTCTTACATGGTATTATTTTTAAAAATGCTGTATTTTTCATTTATATAAATAAAATATTAGATATAAATTATAAACAATTGCTTTTGATGTTACTTATTTATGATATGTTATGATTGATGAAGATTTAGGTCATATGAAACAGGTACATATTACGTTGGCCATAAAACAAATTTGGCGAAAAACATCTGTCCGTATACATTCGGAGCGCGTACCAGACCCTTTCTCATTAATTGGCATATCCCGAATTAAGGCATGAATCCAGCGAAATAAATTTGGGGAAACATCTTTCAAAACTCTGATACGAGCCGCCATAGATTTTCTCGCCGGCGAGTAATTGCATCAAATGGTTCAAAAGTTAGAGTGCCAGTGTTTTCAAGTTGCTTCCCCCGATCAGAGATCTCTATGCCGGCGGGTCCTGCGGGAGTGGGGGCAGGCGTGGTAGGTCCTTCTCGGTTCTGTAATTACGAGTCTTTCTCCTCCGGGGAATATTTATAAACGGACCCGCCAGACCAAAGCAAACTTTAGCATTTTCAAAAGCGCCACCGCCGAGTATCACTGGCGAAAGCGTTTTAGCGGCCTTTTGTTTCTGTTTTTTTTTTATTCTTGTACTTTTTCATCGAATAAAATGTACGTTTTAATGAAATGTAAGATAAATTCCGTCGTTTCATGTTGAGGATGTCGAGTAACTCCCGGCGTTGAAGATTTTTAATTATGATGCAAAATAGAAAAGTTGATTTTCATTTTAATTGGCGCCATGTTTTGTTTAATTTTGTTAAACTATAGTTGTACAAATATAACTATATATTTTTTGATTATTTATCGGTTTATATTTAAAATAAAACTTGCTGTAAGCATTTTTTGTTATTTAATTAATACTTAAATTTTGCTGAGCAAAAGCTAATCGTGTCCGGAATTAAATTCTGGCAAAACGACTAGTTTACTACTCAGAGTGCTGAGAGGAATCTTTTCCGAACAGAATAAATTATACAACCGCAAATTTAGCTCCATGCGGTGGATACAAGTTTGATTATAGAAATTGTTTTAAATGTAGTCAATATAACTTCCTTTAAATATAATATCCAGACAGGAGGGACCGCAAGGATAATCGAAAAATACAGATAATCTCTACTGTTTTATGTTTAATTATATAATGACATATACATTTCTGAATCAGACTGATCAGATGATTTTAGTTTAGTTACAATTCTCCTTATATTTCAATCCTCATTGATTGCGACTAACACGAATGATAATTAATAATTCTTCCCTTACAATCCCATTTCCCTTCTCTCTTGGTTGAAATTAGAAATAATATCATGCATACAGTAAAATCCTAGTATAAATTATTTGTTTTCGATGAAGACATTTTTAAAGCCTTGTAAATTTTTCATTAGCTCAAATATTTTAAATATTTATATTCATGCTAGTTAAAATTTAAAAAAATCTTTCAACATCTAGTATTTTTTTATACGCGATAGAACGATTGTTACTGACTTTGTGTCGCATTTAATCAGTTTAATCACAGTTTAGTATGGTTTATCGACCCATCCGTCACACTGGCTCGAAAACAACCGAGTCGTTCGAAGTAGATCTCTCAGGGATCCCAAGCATTTTAATTTAAGTTATTGATGAAGTCTTCATCAATCTTGATCAATATCTCGACGTTTTTTTAAAAAATGGATTATTTTAATAATAAAAATAGTTATTTATGATATTTTGGATTATTCTGCTAATCAATATGACGGGTAAATGACACGCGCACTCGGCGATGTCCCGCCGCAGACTGAGGACACGCCGCTGACTAATGCGACCGCCGAATTCTCGCGGTACGTGTAGTACGTTTCACTCGCATATGGCATATCGTGCCGGATGCGAGCGAGAAATAACATTGCGCATATAACAGCAGCTAATATTGTTGTTTTTATTTTTTTATCGCATTTTTGGACAATAATGGTCGATGTATATTTATTAATATAATACTTATTCTTTAGACTTTTTTTAGACAAATACAAAAATATATATGTGACATGTATTATTCATAAAAATTTAAAAATGTAATGAAAAATTTCACGAGGCATTTAATTTGCAAGAAATCTATAACGAGTTTAGATAGAGATTAGTGATAAAAGTTAGATAGTCGTTTTCGGTGTATTCTTGTATGCATCGGGAATATTTTGTTTGGCGTTTTTCAAAGGACGTCCGCAGCCGGGGGAAAGTTATGCATTTTAATTTTCCGTTTACACGGAAATGGGGCATTTTCATTTAACGCGCGTCCCGCAATGCCCCCGAGGCGAAGGGAGGGGGGACACAGGGGAAAAGGGGGAATAGTGTGGCATACACTGCTAGAATCTGAGAGCGGACTGGCAACACTAGAAACACAGAATGCCCTCTGGTACATACAACTGAACCGTGGACCGAGCACGCTCAACGATGAACTCGAATTTATTGTTTTCATGCATACTTTTTTCGAAACTATCGTATAGCTTATATAAATAAACGATATCATCGTTAAACAAGGTTTTTAATTAAAAATAAATATTTACCTATATATGAAAATTGATACAAAAAAATATCAATTCTGACACGTAATCATTCGCTCGTTTGCCGAGCGGAGCTCGTTACATGAGATTCGATAAACGAAACGCAAACATTTTCCAAACCGTGTTTTTCATTATTACAATATAATAAATTGTATTTTAAATTTTCTGCGCCCGCAGCCACGTTGACAGCTATCTTCTTTTTTCTTCGCCCCGCGCGACACGAGTCTAAAGCTGATATATTTCGACCATGAATATCGCCCCCTTTCTCTCATTCACGCGCTCCTGGGACGACTCTCTGTTTACACACTGACGATTTCGATTTGCCTGCGCAAATAACGCCTCCATGCTGGCGAAATGGGAAACCTAGAAAAGGAACCTGACAATACGCTCTCTCCTTTTATACACACAGTCGCTTTATTTATTTATTATTCAGTACATAATCAAAATTCCAATGGTGGAGATAAGTTATAAATACGATATAATATGATTATTTGACAGATACTCTACATTACAGAGTTATATAATGCTTTAAATTCTGTTGATCCTGGCCTCAATTATTCTCTCAGATTTAATCAATTTTTATATAATTTTACAAATTAGATAAATTATTTTTTATATTAGATATTAACTTACAGTGGCAAGAGATATTTATTATACTTTTGTTTTAAAAAACATTTTCCCCAATTTGGAGTATTTAATATATTATACCAAAAGATTTTTTAGTAAAAAAATTGAACAACTAGTTTATTGGATCAAACCTATGATATATTATATAAGATGTTTCTTATTCATTTTACCAATGAAAATATTATTTTTTATGTATTCGTAATATAAAATCAATGGGAGTAGTACGGAGATTCGACCAAAAGTGGTCAGAGTGGAAAGGATTAAAAAAACTTTGTTCAAGCTGTTTGCTTTAAAATCTTTTGGACCAATTCGTCTGGCCCATGGAGTGGAAAAGTTTAAGGAATGTCAAGTGCGATTTTAAATCAATTCTTATATGTGTTAATTATTAAATAAAATTTTAGAATAGTATTAATATTAATTAATTCATTTATTTATTTGACTACGATGGAAAACAGGAAAATTCCAGAGCCCCATTCACCAATTTAAAGATTCGATAAAGATTTTAAAGAGCAAGGGGAATAAGTCTTTCACACTAATATTTCCCCAGTGTAGTGTCAAACCACGACACTGGTTAATTTTAATATTATTTCAGTTGGATTGACATTGAGATTAATTGTTATATAATTATTGTATTTACTTAAAGAAGGATACATGGCATTAAATTAATTAATTCCAAGTCTCCTACATATATATTAACTAACTATATATATATATATATATATTTTATAACATTGAGATTTAATAGGTGTCTTCTGCTAACATTAGTGGCCAGTGTTATAAAGAATTTCCTGAATTCATAGTTTTCGTCGGATACCTATCCGACTACTAACTTAGTTCAGTCGCAGTTAACTTACATTATCGAAATAATATGTTATCTACAAATCATTACACTGTTTAATTCTAGACTCTAATTTTAACTCTTGGTTAAAAGTGTTTATAATACAAGATGATCAGAGAAGAACAGATGCTGTGTTAGTTATAAACTTAGTTTTATCGATATAAAAGAGGTTTTAATTGAAATTTACAATTTCAAAGAAGCAAAAAAAGTTGCCATAGTGGAGGCGAATTCACTTCTGAAGAAAATGAACAAATATAAAACCTCTTCAATGATATGGATTTGAAATATTATTTCACGTAAAATAAATGCTAATCATTAAACGTAATTAAAAATTTAAAGAGAATAATTTAGAAAAGTTGAGACAAATGATTTATCATAACTATTATTTAATGTAAACGGTGGACAAACTCGCAGACAACAAAAAAAATGTGTTTTTATGAAAACAAAGAAGTTGAAAACGAATTTACAATAAGAAAAAAATACTAAGGCAGAACTATCTCGAAGAATTAAGACACTTAAAGTTGTTGTAGAGCCTTTTCGAATATTGTTTAATTGGAACTTATCAATTGAAAAAGAAGACGCGAAAAATAAGTTGAAGGATATTTCCAAAAACTATGTTTGTACTCTAGAAGATATTTTTTTTTATTTTAAATATTAAAAAAGAATGTGAGATCGCCATGATAATGCACCAGACATATATTGAGGCGCCAAATAAATGTTTTGCACATTTTCGAATGTACAAATATATTTTTTTAAATCCCTTATTGAATGCGTGAAGAAAAAGATCCCATTCTGGTCTTAAAGCGTGCTAAAATATATTTAAGGAGTTCTATGGAAGAGAAAAAGATTAAATGATATTATCATTCTGTATATAGAGCAAAATATTTTGATCCAAATTGACATTGCCAAAAAATTAACAAATTTGCAAGAACTGAATTTTATAATAAATTCATCTAATATGTTATGGTTTTAAATTTTATAATTTTTACTAGATTAACTAGATTCGCTACTGTTAACTTAACGAATAAATTGAATTGATCGGGCTTTAGTCTAGAAAATATGATTTATGACAAAACAATAAAATGTTCCTGTACATTGATACAGTAATATTGTTTGTATTATTATCTCTCGTTTGATTTTAGTTTAAATATATAATTAAATGATTAAAGTTATCTTATTATTTTTTAATATTCTTGATACAAAATGGGAATAATAAATATGTTAATTTATTATGTTCATAATATGCAAAGTATGGATTAATCATTTGTTTTTTTTAGCTTAGTGTGCTTTTTTTGAAAAATAGTAAAACGTGAGTTATGCTAGAATTAAATTTTTCTCGAGCACTTGTTATTAATAATTCCTCGTTATTTTATCTTGCAGCGTCATTTTTTGTTTGTTTTATTGAACGTTTAACATGCTGCATCTATTATTTAATGCAGAGCTTTAGCTATATATGTCAGAGCTTTTCTCTCGGTACGGATTTATTGCATGCCTGCATTCCGCTCGTTTTGCAACTGGCGCATATGAGAAAGAAATAAATAGAACAGTGATAAAAAAAAATACTGGAAAGTGTATATAAATCGGGAGAAAATATTTAATAATTAAATTATATACATTTTTTCGTCTCAACGTCTCCCCCTCTCTCTGAATATTTATTTTAAATGGTGTAATATATTATATCTAAGAGTCTGTGTTTACATACAACGCAGACTGAGCAAGATCTGCGAACAAACATAGTGCTACAGAACCGTGTAATACAAATAGCGGTTGTAATTACGCAGATATGAGTATCTGGGTCCAGCGCCTCGTTTTAATATCACGGAATGAATTTAAATATCTTTGCATTAAAATGAATAATTTAATTCAATTTTGAATCTTAGTATTAAGGTCGTCTTCGGGGTCATTACTCAACGTTTTAATTAACTCGCTGCCATACAAAATATTATACTTGCAGTTATATAGTTCCGTGCCAATTTTATAAAATGAATGCATTTCTATGAATAGCTTTTCCATCTGTCGCGACATGTCCTGCCGTACTTTAAAACTGGAAACTAAAATTTCATGAATAGTGAACGTCTCATTAATGATATTTCTGTGAAATAAATTTTATAATTTTCTGTTTTAAATGTAGTTTCTTAGATTTACAACGTTGATTATTTAAAATTTTAATATAAAACAATTTCTCAGGGCTTAGCATCTGAAATAAAATGTAAATATATTTTCAATTTAATTATTAGTGTAACGATGAATAAGTGGGATAGCAATTTATTCGAAAGCGCCATTTTCAGTAGTCGGATAGGTGTCCGACGCAAACTATGAATTCAGGAAATTCTTCTTAACTCTGGCTAGAAAGTATGTAAATCGAAGAGACCTATTACCTCTGCATATTTTATAAAAATATTTATGTAGGTAGTTTGGCGCGATGGAATTAATTAATTTAATGCCATATACTCTTCGTTGTATAAATAAATATTACTGAAACATTATTAAAATTATCCAGTGTCGTGGTTTGACACTGAGGGGCATAAAAGTATGAGAGACTCAATGACAATGAAGTTCCTTATGGTCGACATCGATTAATATATTTGTTTAGTCGCTTTTAACTTTAATATAGTATCGTTTTCTACTAGCCTTGACATTTGTTTTTATTAAATATTTTTTTAAATATGCGGAGGTGGTGAGTTGTTAAGCTCACATTCACCCCTTAGCCAGTATCATATGAAATTCGTAGAATTCTAAGAACATCTAAGATCAGTCACGGTTGACTACGCAATCATAACGGATAAAGCTTTCAAATGTACGTTATTTCAATTTAATATCGTTCGAAACATTCGAAATAGTAATTTAAAAACGGATGAACTGAGATGATACTCATGATGATCTAATGTTCGTCTATTTTGAAAACGATTACTTTATAAATACAAAATATTGTAATTTTAAATAAGAAATATGTTTATTAGATATTGTAATAAAGTTTTGTGATTATATTTTTTCTCGTTTTATTATATATTCGGCTTCTTCTATAAGCTTCCAGTCAAATATCTAGATTATGAGATAGATATATGAAATTAGACAGCCATTTATATCAAATTAATAGTGTTTCTAGGTATTTAGTTATCTGATTAAATTTTAAAATAAAATATTGTCGTGTCACTGTTGTAATTAGAACTTATATTACAAAATAGATAATTTTTCTAAATTTAAAATAAAACAATTTGATTTCTTACAGTAAATGTAAGTTTTAATCAAATAATAGAGCTTTTCGGATTTAATTTACATATAGAGTATATATTAGAGTAATTTAATAAAAAATAAATCAAAATTCAAATGATTTTTGAACGAGTTGCCAATCGACATATTTTACATAAGGAGGATAAAAAAATACGATTTAAAGTTGAGGTTCTTAAAAGTTTGTAGTGCAGCAAATTTAGAGCAAATAAATAATTTTCAAATTATGTGTCTAAGTTAATTAAATAGACGTTATATATAATGACTTTGAAAGGCGTTTGATAAAATCGACCACACAAACTAGACTTATTTCTAAATTATTTCTATATAAATCTAAAATAGATAGTTTTGGACTCTCGGATAATCCCTTGCGTTTTTTCTCCACTTTTTAAAGAGAAGAAACAGTACGTGATACTACGATACAACGGAAATCCCACAGGGTTCCAACTTTGGACCATTATTTTTCGTTTTATTTATAAACGACATACAACTTGTCCTTTTTAGTAATTTTTCACTTACAGAGATGACTTAAACTATTTAAATCAATTGCCTCAATATGTGATGCCCTCTCGCTGCAGCTGGACATCAATTCTTTGCTCAATAGGCATCTACTGTTGTCTTCCGCTTAGTGTTATAAAATGTCAAGAAATATCATTTTCGAGATCTAAAGAATTTCTAAACTTTGATTACATCCTTTTGAACGGAACTCTTTTGAAGCAATTATCAAATAAAGATCTAAGAATTCCGTTCAATTCCAAATTTAGGTTTAATCTACATGTATACGAAGTATGTAATAGAGCTACAAGAATGTTGGGCTTTGTCTAGAGAAATTCTCATTACATACATAGCGCCTTAGTAATAATGTTGTTATAGGATACAGTTTACTTTTCGCTATATGACGCTACATGAGGGAATTTGAATTTTACCCGAGCTTATACCCTATTCAAGGGATTCATGGTTCCCCGGGGTATGTAACCCTCGAGAAAATAAGGCCAATCTACTTGGCCAAGCACTTTTTCAAGCTGTTGGTTAGCGGAGTACATACCTCCTTGTACGTACTGTGCGAGTTGCCCTTATGGGCGCCACCTCACTACCATCGAGCTCGTTCACTTTTGCTTTTTCTTCCGCCAAATGTGAGGACAGGTACTCTCGTAAACTCTCTGATAACCAGAGCTATCAGTCAGCTCAACCACTTGGCTAATCATGTTGATATTTTTAATGAAAAGTATCGTTATTTCTTTGATCACTTAAATACATTATTTATTTATGTTACTATGTCTTTATATACATATGCTTTTTACTATGTTTTCTAACTATTATGTATATGTTTGTTATGCGAATGTAGGCAAATTGGATAACTCTCTTAAGTACGCATTGTCTATAATAATACATAAATATATATATTTTTTGTTTAGAAATGCTTCATTTTCTCAGAGATATGATAAAATTAATATTTTGCCGTATTTTTATACGGCAATAGCAACAAAAATACACGTGTATATTTTTGTTGCTATTGCACCTTTAATATTTTGTACGGAGTAGCGTTATTCCTTGTTTCTAGTTATTTAAAAAAAATATGTATTTTGATATAGAGATCGCTTTTTTTAAGTTAAGTTTATTTAAGTCTTTTTCAATTAACTTTAATCGTTTTTTAATGGTCACTGTGTAGCTCGCATCCACTAACAGCTGATTAAGCATTTAAAGGGTGGTATGCAGATACACTCGCAATTAGCATTTATTTTGCTACAGGGTTAGTACCCAAAAATAAAATTATTATTAAGTGAAATATTTTTATATATTATATATTATTATATTATACAGAGACACCGTATCCACATAAATTATATATAATCATAAACGATATATTTTGGGCGTTAACGTGTTTACATTTTTTTTTATTGTTTTAATTTTCACATGAGCCTTAATGCTTCGTTATTTCGCCAAAATAAACATTTCACGGCGGTGCCGTAATAATACAGCGCGGTATAAATATGAATTTAATTGCTTATTTTCAGAGGAAATTGTACATTTATTAATAGAAGAGCGTTGTTTATTGCCAGACAATAAATCTTGGGGATAGGGAGATATGCAAATTACAAAACGGTGAGCATAAACGAAAATGATACAATTTTATTGCATTCGGTATAATCTCGCAGGTACGGGCAAGGTCCCGGGAAGACGTGTACTAATTTAAACGGCAACCGTATTGACCCGCGTCGTATTTTCTTTATTATTTACTCGCTAACAATCGACAAACTAAGGAAGTAATACCCGCCAGAATGTAAATAATATACTGGTGGGGTAATAAATTTAAGAAAAGGCAATAACGCGCCGTGTTTACACAGGGGCTACTACTAAAAGAAATTATTCTAAGGAGCGTTTTGTTTGCCGAAGAAAGGATTGCTAATGGAATACAGGTGAAAAAATGGTGGTATGTTTAACAATAGCAAATAATATGATTTTATCGTTTATTTTTTTGCATTAAGTGCCTAATTTAATACGAACATGGCGTTGAGTTTCATTTTTAAGTGTCTGAAATCATTCGGAGTTAAAAAAAATATTAAAATAATATTTTATAATGTAACAAGCAGATTTATGGGAGGCGTTAATGTGGTAGTCGCGTTACGGAGCAGCCCAATAATGCGACTCCGCTCAAGGGAAGACGACCCTCCCATTTATTCATAGTAATAAATAACGCTGAATATTTTCAATAACTTCGAAAATTTGCGTATCATCTTTTATTATTATAAAGAGATTTTTTAATTAATATTTTTGTAAATAATATATAGTTTTTCATATCAGAAAAGAGGTGGAATTGATTTACATATTTTCAATGAAATTTTAATGAACTTCGCACATTTCTCCCCATTTCATATATTTGTTGATTTTGATTTACGCGGTGGATTTCTAGATCCTATCTAAGATTACTATCAAGAGATAACAATATTGATTTTAATTAATTAACGATTTTATTGATAATTAATTAACGATGTTATATTAATCTTCTGATCTTCTTTTATAAAAAAACGTGTAATGGTATTTAATTTTGGACTAAGCTTTATTCAATCTGTAATAAAAATATGAATACGTGATAGAACACCTTATTTCAACTTCCGAAATCACTCAACTCTTTTTTTGGACAAATTTGAAATAAATAACAAGGTTCAATCTATTTTAAATTGTCTATGATTAAAAAAGTTAAAAAAAATTTAAGTTTATCAATTACACCTCCTTTTATTTAGAAGGCCTTGAAATTTTAAAGAGTTTGGAATACAATTTTCTCACTTTTGATCCCGACTTAGAAAGAGCTTCTGAAAAATCGTATAATATGTCTGAATGTCGAGAATTCTGAAACAAAATAAACAAAAGTTGATAGTTTCCTATTAAAAAAATCATCAAGGCAAAATAGTATTAACTCATTACTTACGGGGTCTTGGATTCCATGTCAAAAGCGGATTTTTGTATGTCCGGGGCGCGCATATCACACGTTTAATCGGCTGTAACTCGTTTGGTTTTTTTGTTAGATCCGTGATAGTTGTAGCAATACAACATTTTTTTCAGACCTTGATTAGTAGATTTGGGCAAATGCGGCAAGTGCATATATAACCTCTTTTACAAGGAGTGCAAGTTTAGAAATTGCTGACATTTGTAGGCAATTGTTTAATGTCTAATATTCACAGCTAAATGAACACCATTTAAGAATGTGTTTATATACAAAATTTTTATAATCGTTTGTTTTTTCTTCAGCTGATACTATGCTATCTGCTATTTTATATCTATTATATCGTATTGTTTTTTTTTCAAATATTTTCTTATCGGTAGAATTCTTACTGTTGTCATGTCGTAATTGTTATCTTTTATTTATGACCTTCCTCAACATTCAGACCTATAAAAATAGCTGTTGTGGATAATAAAAATTATGGCCCATCCCCGTGATCCAACGGCTGATGACTTAGTAATTTGATACACAAGCCTTCTTTATAAATATTCAAAATTCAACATTCAAAAGACTGTACAAAAAGTTCAAAACATGTTTTATAAATATTTCAATTCGGCTCGTTTCCAAAACTTTTAGTGACCCCTGCTATAAGACACATTTTTTAATATGATTTTATGAATAATATTTTATATAAATAAATTAAATAGTATTATTATTACGGTGGAACGTATCTATTATATGAAAAAAGAGTTAAATATGTTATGTAACATTTATAAAAAAAGTGGCATAAGTTTTTAGATCATTTTTGTGTTACCTTAAAATAATTCGTATGGCGTTTAAATTCCATTTTGTTTAATTTAACTGTACTGCGGCCTGCATTTAGCTAGATTAGGCTAGAGATATGCGTCATTATTATTATAATGATTTTCCTGATCTGAGCGTATCATCAAAATTTATATTACCTATTAAAACAAACCACCATGTATCGCAGTTTATCACGGGACATGGTGCGTTCAACTCAAAATT
>JAGXCT010035028.1:0-20252 GCA_022495035.1 Philopotamus ludificatus
GTTTTTCTAACCCCGAATCTATGTTTTTCCTCTAATTACGTTTATTTTTATCAGTCTGTATATTGATTTGACAAAAATACACGCGGATTTTTTTAATTTCACGTCTAGTTGTATTAAAGTTTTCACAAATTTTCGTTTAAAATATTATTATTTCGCAAAAAAATATGGGAGGACGACTTTTAGTCAATATATTGAGAAGATACAAATAGTATTTTCGAAAGAGCTAAGGTCCATAATATGAAAATGATTTATAAAGTGATTCGAAGATTAGAAAAAGTACTGGGATAGGGGTATCACGTATTTATTGGGAACTACTATGAAGAGGATAAAATAAATATTGATTATTAAAACGTCCCGCCTATTTAACTTTTTATCAAACTTCGTATATTTATTTTTTATAACATTTATTTTTATGTTTCATAAGAGGATTTATTTTATCGAAAAATAAATCGTTCGGGGCGGGTATGGTCGTTTTTATTGTTTTGGCCATAGAGGAGGATTGTTCGGGGCATAGAGCAGAGGTGCGAGCCGAGACATAGAGGTGTCAGCGGCTCGGTGTCTCGTGCCGGCGCGGCGGGCGGGGGCGCATGGGCTCCATCGCGTCCGTGCTGCAGTGGGCGTGCCCCGCCTGCCGCCGCCTGCAGCCCACCGAGGCCGCGCGCTGCGCCGGCTGCGGCGCGCCGAGACGAGCCCCCCCTCTCAGGTGCCCCGATCAGCTGTTCGCCTCCACACTACTGAACAAAGTCTTCCCTTTTAATCATAATAATCGTCGATGGCCGTATATTTCAAGATTAAGATCCCATTATCAACATTTTAAAATGTATATTGGGCAGTTGAAAAAATTTTTTGACAGATTTTGTCCCGCTGACCTATTTTCAAACAATTTTATTAAAGCGTAAATATTTCCTTTATACTTTTCATTCAATATTTGTCAAACAATGGGACAACAAATGATCTTATCAAAACAATGATTATATCGTTGTTTACGTTTATTCGTATTACTGTAATATTAAACCTATTAACGTTTAGCCGAACTATAATATTCCGATATATATTTTTTCTCGCAGATTAATATAAATAATCTAATTTTGAGATGAATACAAATAAATTTTTTATTGATTGTCGACCATTATAATATTATATTGCCTGGAATACTAAACAAATTATATAGGAAATCTAATATCCCCTTGGAATCCATCATGAATATATATAATCCTTCCTTCATTGTCTAAAAAATTATGGAACTGTGACTTATTTTACATATGATTGTTAGTTTTTGTCAAAATTGTGCATTTTTATAAACTAAATTAATAGAATTTGTAAATAGTAAATGGTCGCAATATTATTTTTATTAAAATTTTGTATCGTGAATTATTTTTACTCGAAAAAAAATTCCCAAACAAAGGCAGTTAAAATTCTAACCTAAAATAGATTCAACGAAATCCATAATAAACATTATTGACCCTTATGAATAAAGCGTACCCGAGATCGGGTTAAACAATAAACATTATAAATAATATGGTCTCCGACGTTATAAAACGGGCAGATTTAACGAGGATTGAATTATAAAAATTCTGCGATTAATTTCTTTGTATTGAATTTGTAAACGTAAAAATTAATAGAAATAAAATTTTAATTTATTCCGTTTTAGATGTGAATCTGAACCGGATCTGAGTCGACGTTGGTGTTGCGGACAGTGTGCAATCGTAAATCAATCGGCCGGTTGGCGTTGTCTCGTCTGTGAAACCTTAGCACCCCATGCCAGAGTCTATCGCCACCAGCCGTCGCCGTCTAACACTGACAGAATGACGCCAATAGAACGAGCCGTTTCTCATTCAGGTAATTTTTTGCTAATATTTTTATTATTTTTGAATATACGTTAAAAATGCAATTTTTTTTTAGTCACATCGAGAAGTTGTCACATCGAGGGCGTGACCGTCCCGCGTTGCAACACTATCACAGTTATGAGTTCGAAGGAGAACAGCTGTCAAGAGGCGCCGATGTTGCAATCCATCGCCAGCGGCGAGTACGTCTCGTCGAAGGACAAATCGTCCGTCGGCGTGACAAGATCTCATTCGCACGGATCCGTTCCTCACCCTCGCCCGGGATACAATAGACTGTCGGTCAAAGATATCTTGCATTCGAGTAAACAGCTCGTGCGACCCGCCAGCTTGTCGATGTCCGATCCCTCGTCCTGTCTCTATTACAATGTTGGCTTGAAACAAACGACTCGCGACAAGCAAAAAATCAACCAACACTATCAGAGCAGATCAAAATTTTCGAAAAACGATCGCGCCGACGCCGACGCCTATCGCGAGTCGAATCATTCGACCGATTTTAATAATCAAGAAAATAGAAATAAGCAAAGTTGGATCTGTACGAGATGTACTTTAGAGAATTTAGAGTCGAAACCCACCTGTGAAGCTTGCTTGTATCCTCGAAACTTAGTTTTAGAATCTACCCCTAAGCACGAAAGTAGATCGGCCGCCGGGCTCAGTCGATACGAAAGTATCAGGCGAAGAAACGGAACGTTGCCGATATCTTCTAACCGAGGCGTTTTTATATCTGTCCCGGATCGTCCAAAGGACGATCAGACTGATAGTGTATTGAAATCGGCGACGACACCTTCCAACGCTTCCGAATCTCGACCGACTTATCAGCGGTCGTTCTCCGAACAGACCGAATCTCCCAAAGGGAATAATTTGACGACCGGCAAAGTGATTTCCAGCAGGAGAAGTTTGCACGAATGCTACGATCTGTCGTCGCCGTCGTATTCGAATTGTGATATGAAAGCGTCTAATATGAATCATAATAGAACTTTAGATAGGCCTCCTAGTTATACGAATTGCTCCAAGAGACATAGCATCATCGGCACCGACGGTCAAAGCAAATTGATTCACGATGCGAACGTCGATAAAGACGATTATTGGGACGAATGCGAGGGGGTGATTTACGCCCTGCCTAACAAAGGTAAATATAAAGATTTACATCTGAGATTGCAAGTCAGCGATTCGGGAACAAACTATACGTATGTGCCCGTGTGCGAAGATTCGAAATTGAACAACGATCCCGCAAAGAATTCTAATTGTACCGTCGATTATAAACGCATGGATGAAATTGTACCATCTGATAGTGTGGCGATATCAGAAGTAACGACGGTCGCTGATAATAGCAACATTCGAACGTCTCATATAGGCACTCGTCACGTTTCTAGAGAATGCGACGCGTCCAAGAGAGAAAACGATCCTCTCTGTATCGAATCCGATTCTTCGAATAAGTAAGTTGATTATTTATCGAATGGGTTTCGTCACGAATATGTGAAAATACATTTTTATTTTACACTTTGCAACTCATGCACAATATTATCATTCAATAGATAATCATTTAGTTACATAAAACAACATCAATGAAATTATTTAAAATGTTGATATTATTAAAGATTGCATATGAAGATTTTTACACATTCGTGTCGGACTTTTATTAGAATATATATTTCGAATTATTAGAATTATGTATTTTTCTGTTATCTGAAGCCATTCGATTTTTTTTCTCGAATAACTCTCTTAATATTATCCCATATGTCACAAACTTTTTCAATTTGTCCAAAAAAGTCTAAAGAATAAATATTATAAATAATCGTTGATCTTTATTGTCTGCGATTGAGTCCAGTGTTGTCGAGTGCCGGTATCAGACGTGGTGGTGATGGCGGTTAGGCACAATCATGGTTTCATAGATTCTACGGAGCTATGAGGAGCCAGGCCGCTATTGAGGCCAATTCAGTGACGTGTGTGCTATCAGAGGTGCCCGTAGCATCCGATCAGACAGTAAATTAAATACGAATTGGCCTTAACCTCGTCTGATTATTATTATTACAATCCGTGAGTGACAGCTTGGCTCCCGGGCTTTGGTCCTGACCCGTATTCAAAGAGCCAAGATAACCTGGAGAACGTCCGTCACAGTCAAGACATCATGGTTGAGATGGAGTTGTCCTCCAGGTGGCAAAGACCCGCCTTAGGGTTATAAGGCCACGTAAAAAAAACGAAAAAAATATAAAAAAAAATTCGCTTCTATTGCCACTTGCGTTATGTTTCTTCTCGCTCGCATTCGGTATAATGTGCCAAGTGTGAGTGAAACGTACTAGTGACACGTGCTGCGAGAACTCAATTATAAAGCATATCATTAATAATTATATTTATTCTTAGAACGATCAATTCTTAAAGAAAGTCAAGATGAAGAATTCATCAATATCTTGACTTGAAATGCTTGGGATCTTTGATAGATCCCTTTTAGACGACTCGTTTTCGAGATGCCGTGACGGATTGGTTAATAAATTCCAGAGACCAAAAAGTTTTAATTGAGTTCAAAACTGACTCCAATCCTCTCGATCTCCATATTCACCATGCCAGGATTGACGAAATTATAGCAATGATTGACTTAGATTTTGAAATCCAACCTTTTCCAGTATCGTAGAGATCACGTATTTCCCTACAGTCCTCTGAAGATCCACTGCTAAGGGAACATTTATTTACCCAGAATTATTCTTGTGCTTATTAAATAAGCTCTTGTTGAATTTAACAATTGGTTCTTTGCTTTTGTTCTAAAATATGTTTTTACACAGCTAAAGTGTAGAGCCCTGACCTCATTCAGCACCATTATCAATCTCATCCGATCTACCGCCACGTCACTCCTTCTGACAGTCTTCTTTAGTATTCTTTTCCTTTGAAGTCAGGAAGGCTTGTTAACCATAAGCCTTTTGAGTGGCTGTATGTCCCACATCCTTGACATGTGACTGGCCTATCGGAGGCAGACCACGTATGGTCGGTACACCATTTTACATTGACGAATACATCTCCATAATAGACACCTCAGAATCCTCCTTTCCAGGATATCCAATTTTCGCTAATCTTGCTTTCTCAGAGCCCAACATTCAGATCCATATGTCAAGATAGACCCGATAATGGTTTTGTAGAGTTTGACTTTGATCTTCTTCGTGAGGTGCTTTTGACGTCCAAAATAACTTCTGTTTGCCAGCATCATTCTCCTTCAGACTTTCAAATTCGTTTTGTTATCTTAGGTTCTTAATTAGCTGAGATATGTTAATTACTGGACAGCTTTGAGGCTTTGGTACTCTTCGACTCTTGATTCAAGGATTCGTCCTTGGCATATGGGCACGTTTTTTTTGTCTTGGTCTCATTGATCCTTTGTCCCATGCCAATTACAGTTCTCATTATTCACTGGCATGTATCCTTGAGAGCTGCTCAAGATCTGACCACAATGTCGTCGCAATATGAAAAAAGCTGCACCGATTTGTTAAAGTTGGTGCTTGATACATACTATATTGATACATGATATTGAATAATTGACAACTGGTAGGGCATCACCCTGTCTTAAACCTCAGATTGAATACGCACTCTGCATCAGACCTTTGCAAGCCTAACCATATTTATCAGCTTTCGTGCGATGTTGAGATTCCTCATCGTCTCAAACAGCTTAGGCCTGCAAACCGTGTCTTTTTTAAAATGGCTTTGGATAACATAAAAATACCAACATTTCTTGCAATGTGTATCTTACACGTTCAATATTTGGAATTTACAGAGGTGGCGGGAGAATGTGGTCATGTGGGGCTTGTAGTTATGCTTATAATCGTGCGTGGGTAAATAGATGCGATGTATGTGCAGCTCGTAGACGTGCACCAAGTCTTAATCGGCCCGCTCTCACTACACTAGCACCGAGGTAATTTAATTGCCTCCATATACATATTACGTTAATCGTATGATTATCTGTTTAATATAGTGTCTATTTGAATATGTTCAGGTTGGATATTGAACCCGGAGACATCGATTCAACGTATCGCATTGGAGAGTATTCGAAAAAGAAATGCGACGGTCTCCTCGTGCCGATCGCTTCGCTCGATCACGATCTGTGCAACGATGAAATGATTTTTGCCGCAGGTGAATAAATATAATATCTTATAACTTTTTCTTAGATTATTATGTATAATATAAATAAATATAAATATACGTTTTTCAGAAGGTTGGACTTGTAAGAAATGTACGCTGTTGAACGCGAGCAATGTGCTGGTCTGTGTGGCTTGTGCCGGTTCCCGTCTCCGATCGACTCAATCACAACAGGATCCCACTTTAAGAAAGGGCGAATTTTGGTAAATGAGTTATTTGATGATAATTCCGTGATGGATGAATATGCGAATACGGCTAATGCAATTTTTGTTCAGGTCGTGCAGCTCCTGTACGTTACGCAATCCATTATCTATCTCTTCGTGTTTGGCTTGCAAGACACCGCCTGTTCCTAGACACGGTCCTAATTCATTAGTACCGGTGGCCTCTCATAATGTCAACAGCGAAGAAGTTTGTACGTATCGAATTGATTTTTTTTTGTTAATTATGATTCAATTTAAATCTCGTTTAATGCATTTTTATTATTGTTGTAGTCGAATGCCGACGCGGCCGTCCTTCGGAGGGGCGCAGAAGTCCATCGCCTGCACCGCCGGTTCCACGACGGATATCCGGCTCTGCGTCTAAATCACATCCAGCGATAGAATCCCGAAGGTAGTTTATTTAACGTTAAAGTAACAGGATATTTTAGAATTATTCTAATATTTAATAATAAATTTTCAGCAGTAGACTTGTAATCAGCCCTAGTAATTCGGTGTCGGAAAATTCTGAATGGCATTGTTCCGTATGCACGTACATGAATGCGCCATTAGGATTACAATGCGAAATGTGTCAGACGACAAAGGCGCAATGTCAAACGGACGTATCATCCGAAGCATCATCGTCGAGCTTAGTACTGGCGGAAAATCTACAAGTTACCGACATGGGTATTGATTTGTCGCATTGATACATTTAATATTTATGCGTAGTTCAATGTTAATCTCAATGTTTCAGGTCTTAGTGAACAAGGACGACAGGAGAGCACACAGATGGAAACGCTGCGATTGAAAGAAGAGAGTATAGCGTGGACGCAATGGCAAGAGATTCTCAATCAGTGTATGCTGGTAAGTAATCTATTGAAAAATCATCTTCACATTTTTTTGTATTAAATAAATAAGATATACTTTCAGCGAGGTTGTCAGTTTGTGGACGAAACGTTTCCTGCCGCTCATCGATCGTTGTATTACGGAGGCAGTGGCGGAGTATGTCTCGATCAACCGGCTGCTCGTTGGCTGCGGCCCAGACAAATTCACGTCGACGCCGAAGACTCTCATTTAAGTTGGGTCGTGTTTCGACATCCTAGGCCCAGCGATATATCTCAGGGTAATTCAATTATTTTTAATTGATTTAATTAATATTTACAATGAATACGAATCATTTGTTATATAGGAGTCTTGGGTAATTGCTGGCTGTTAAGCGCGTTAGCGGTGTTAGCTGAACGAGATTGGCTTATACGTGGCGTGGTGTTACGTGGTGAAAGTATTTCTCCCCAAGGCGCTTATCAACTACGCCTCTGTAAAGACGGACGATGGACAACCGTTCTTGTAGACGATCTATTGCCGTGCGATAAACGAGGAAATCTAGTTTATTCTCAAGTGAGTGTTTATTATATATTTTTGCGTAAAAATATTTATTCTTGTATTAATCTTTTTATATTTGTTTAGTCGAAGCGAAAACAGCTATGGGTTCCGTTAATCGAAAAGGCGGTAGCAAAATTACACGGGTGCTATGAGGCTTTGGTGTCCGGAAGGGCAATCGAAGGTTTATGTACGCTAACTGGCGCTCCTTGCGAGTCCGTACCGTTGCAAGGAGGGGTTTGCGCCGGCGAAGAAGAATTAGATCGTGATCTAGCGTGGGCCCAATTGTTATCGTCTCGTCAAGCTCGGTTTTTGATGGGCGCTTCTTGTGGTGGCGGCAACATGAAAGTATGTATTTTCAAGCCGATACATTATGTTATGTCGGAATTTTTATAATATTTATTGTTTTAGGTGGACGAAGAAGAATATCAGCGGCTGGGTCTGCGGCCGAGGCATGCTTATTCCGTGTTGGATGTACGCGATGCACCTGGATCTCTGAGATTATTACAATTGCGGAATCCGTGGGGTCATTACAGTTGGCGGGGGGCGTATAGTCATTCGTGTCCGAGATGGACTGAGCCGTTGAGGCGAGCCCTGCATATCACTCGGGAAACTGATGACGATCAAGGCGTCTTCTGGATATCATTTGATGATGTCTTAAAGTAACTATTGCTACTTTTTTTTATTATTTTAACACAATTAATTTTTATATATATTAATTTAACGTATTTTTAGATACTTTGATTGCATCGATATATGTAAAGTGCGTGTAGGATGGCACGAAGTGAGGCTTTCGGGGACTCTTCCGCCGTTTGCATCCACCAGACACTTGTCTTGTTTATTGCTAACGGTATTACAACCCACCGAAGCCGATTTCACTCTCTTTCAAGAAGGACAAAGGTATTACGATAATATATAAATCAATTCTAATCGTTTGTTTTAAATTTGTTCTTATTTTCATAGAAATTCAGAAAAATCGCAAAGATCACAACTCGATTTGTGCGTTGTCGTTTTTCGAGCGAGAGCCGGAGCTGCTCCACATCCCGGCCGTTTGGTCGCTCATAGTAAACGACAGGTATATTCGTATTTTATCTATATATTCATTTTCTAATGTTAACTCATGTTTATTAAATTCTTCAGGTTCGTGGATTTGTTGGCTGCCATAAAATGCTCGAGCGAGATTTGTACGTAGTGGTGTGTTTGGCGTTTAATCACTGGCACACCGGAATAGACGACTCGACTACTTTTCCCCGCCACGTGCTCGCCGTTCATTCGTCAAAACGATTGCTTTTGCAAAGAGTGCCTCCACCTCCACACGTCTTGGCAGATGCGATTATCGGTTTGACATTAGCTCGGGGACAGCGGCACGAGGGCCGACAAGGAATGACTGCATACTATCTTACTAAGGTTAATAGTCAAATAAAAAATCAGAATTACGCATTCCTCGACAAATATATTAAATAATTATTGTTTTAGGGTTGGGCCGGTTTAGTCGTAATGGTCGAAAATCGACACTCTAATAAATGGATTCACGTGAAATGCGACTGCCAAGAAAGTTACAACGTTGTATCGACCAGGGGAGAATTAAAAACCATCGATTCAGTTCCACCACTGCACAGGTAATGTGATTTCAGTTCCGGCATTGATGCCGTGGTGCCGAAAAAGAGATCCTTCAGTTCCAGCATCAATCTTTCGGGTCTATTTTTTCCTCTACTTGAAATATGTTCAATGAAATCTCGTCGTATTCTTCATTCCTATCTCCTCACAATAGGCAAATCACTTTTTTTCTGGCAATGGATTTTTAAGTAATTGTTTTAAGTACCGCATCTTAAAATTGCTCAACCTTTTGTATCGATAGACCTAGGTTTTTACTACGTATTAAATAATGGATCTAATCGTAGCCGATTTCTAATGCTGTACTTTTCTAATATCTGAGAGTGGTGACTTCTTATTAATGAGGGATCAACAGGTAATCTTCATCCATGCATTAATCTAGCTAGTCATTGCGTGACCCGTAACTGTAATCTGATTGGAAATTCCCAGTGTAATCCGATTGCAAAATGTACACGGGACCGTAGGGCATTGAACGACGCAAATCTGCGGTCCCGTGTGGGACCACTGGGCGCTTAAAGGTTAAGGTAGCCACCTGAAAAACATTCCATAGCTGACGTTATTCATTTGTCAATTCAATTTAGGGAATGCTGCTAAATTATTAATCATTTTTGTTATGAAAAAAAATCGTTTTAAGAGCTGAATTTTGAGCATCAAATTAATGAGGCCCCAGGCGTGCGCCTTATGCGCCCAGAAGAAATCCGCACGGTATAAGGGTAGTGACCTAAAAAGGTAGGAATGCATTCGTCAGGTGTAATTATGGGAGTTTGATTTTAATTTAATCTTCCGTCTTTTCCTGGGGATAATTCACTAAGAATAGATTTTTGAATTCGAGGATTGTGATACTATTAAGAGTCAGTAGTCCTTCTTATGTCTGATTCATCATTTGAGTCAATTGTTAATGCGGATAGATCTTCACATCTACTTTTTTTATTCCTCTTAATATAATTATCTATGCGAGTATTTTTATTTATATTCCGTTATCATTTTCAGACAAGTTATCATTGTATTAACACAATTAGAGGGGAGCGGAGGATTCTCTATAGCGCACAGACTGACTCATCGACTAGCGACCACGGCCACACTACACGATTGGGCCACTCCGCCCGGCAGCGGAGCTACCGGTGCGTCCACGTCTTCCGCGGCGGCCGGCATATCGACGGCCGACCCCGCCACCGAGGACGACGACACGTACCGTCACCACCAACCGCCGCTGGACTACCAAGTGCACGGACTGCACGCCCCACGTTTAATTACATGAGTTTCGATAATTGTGTCACATCACTACTTTCTACACTGTGATCTTTTTAATTGCACATTAATATAGTAGTTAATATATGAAATTGAGAAAAAAAGTCACCGGAGCAATATACGCGAGTTTTTATATAGTGATTGCGAATCGTGATAAGTTGTGTAAAAAGAAAAAAACTGTAACTCGATGAAACACCATTGTGAAAAATTGTTTATATATACGGACAGTAAATATTTTATATGAGATTTTATGTAGCTTTGATCTGATGTGAGTATAGTGGGTGTAATTTTGGTTTTTCGTAAAATATTTGAGCACGGCATCATCGATTGGATAAGTTTTACACGCTCGTTGCTGTGGATTACACAATTTAGTCGGTTATTTAATTACTCACACTAGTCCACCGTTTGCTGAAAAAATTTCAAAAATAGTCGTGTAATGTTGAATCTCTCACAATAATGTTGTAGAATTGTCGTTACATATATATTTTTTTATTTTATTTTATCTTTTATATACGAAGGTGTTATAATGATTTTATGCATCCCGCGTGCGCGGAATGCGATTATCATTATTTATTATTATTATGAATTAATTAATATATTTTTATTGATATTATTTACTCACAAAATGCAACACTGCCAATAACAAAAAAAATCTATGAATAATTTAAGAACAAATTTAAATAAATTTTAGTATTTACAGATCCTATATAAGATATGAACGAATATTTTATTTGACTCTTGAATATCATCGAGCGATTCTTTCACCCACTATTATTCGTCGTTATCGTAATGATAACGAGTACAATTTTGCAATAATTCATCATATATAATGTGCAATAATGTTTTGATTTAATTACGAAAGTATAACGCGAGATTCATCGAGTTGTCGAATCTACTTTACGGTATGAGATTCGTATGGTATTTTTAAATATTTTTTGAATGGTACGATCACGTGGTATAATACGAGATGCATTATCGAAGGGGCCATTAAATCGATTTCAGTCCGATTAATAATAATCAACGAGAAAGATGCATTTTTCATGAGCGTACTCTATTGGACTCGGACGCGTCGGAAAATATTAACTGTATATAGATTATTAAATTAATTTATCGACGGAATTCATTCGACAATTCGATGCGTACGTCTTTGTAAATATTTATATATAATTTTCGATTATTTATTCATGGTTGTATAATAGTTTGAATGTATTTCGTTCATACTGATTTTCTGGTTGATTGATTAAAAAAAGTTATAGTCGTCATCTGACAAAACGGTCGGCCTTAATTTGATATTTGATATTAGAAAAAAAATAATAATAGATATTCCGCATTTATTATAATCATTATCTGATACGGTAGCATCGGTAGACCACTAAAGCCTTATATATAACTCATCCTAATTATTTAGGCTCGAGGAAAAACAAAAAAACAAAACGTGTGTGTATGCCGCTCGTAAGCCATATCCACAAGGATTCGTATCTCGCATAATAGAAACTCAATTTTTAAACGGAAAGAATTTATTTTTTGTATTAAATAAATGTGTACGATAACGTTATTTAAGTAGGCAATACAAATCAATATGTTATATATCATATGAACAATTGACTGAAAGCAATCCTATTTTCAAGAATCGTTGAATCTCATTTTTTCATTTTTTATCAAAAATTTTATTGATCTTTTATTCTAGTTGTTTTTATTATAGTATAGTTTTAACGATCACGACTGCTTCTCGCCACGTGATATTTTACGGCTGCGTAAAATCGGCGCATCCGCCGTCGATATATACGTTGAATTAATATTTTATGCACAAATGACAATATATCGCAATGTATAATCGTAGTGCGTCATTATCCGCGTTTTGAAATTTTATTAACTCGTTAACGATCATCGTATGAATTATTTTTTTAACACGCAGATACTGCTATGGATCCGATTATACTTTTGTTTTAAGACGCAATTCGTATCATTCATATTTGAAATACGCTGTTGCGTACATTGATTTTGTTCTGAAGATAATTGATAATAAATATTTTTTCGGAGTAATTTATACTTTATTTACGTAATCGTTTATAATCGTATTATTAATATTGAGTCGTATGAATAACGCCGAGTATCGGAATTATATTATCAAATTGTTCAATTTTTGCTGATAAAAATTTCTGTCTATGTAAACCAAATGATATTCTATCGTCTGATGCATTTTATTATGTTTTCAGAGATAATTATCTGATAAAGATATGGGAGAACTGACTGTATGTTAGTAATTCTTCAGAAATCAAACCATATTCCAATCAGACTTCGTTTAATTTTTTTTTTAAAGATATTACCGCTACGAGTTTGTTCACAATACTTGATTGAATCTTAGTTTCACCCGATTCTGGAAGCTCATAGTAAATTTTATTAAGTTAAACATGGTTAAGCAATGGTTTGAGAATGGCCCTCTAGATTTACTCAGCTTTTTTTTTGCTTAAAATTAGTATAGAGTGTCCACTTTTCATCTCCAGTTATCAATTTGTTTAAAAACGATTGCTGTGGTTAACGGATCTTCAACAGATCGCAGTTAGACACTTTCTCGCTGTTCAGTAGTCAGTTCGCTTGCGGCTTACATGTCGAGTTTATTCACTTTCTCAATGTGATAAAGAGTTCTTGTAGAGCCTTGGTCTCATCCAATCTCCATTTTATCCGGTCTGCCGCTACGTTACTCCATCTTCCGATAAGTTTCAATGATGCAGTATTCATCTGTACACAGTCCAATCATCTCAGCCTTGGTCTTCCTTTCAATCAGGTACAGGAAGGCTTGTTAACCATAAGCCTATCCGACGGCTGACTGTCCTGTATCCTTGGCACGTGAGCGCCCACCGGAGTCTAGCCACTCTGACGACAGCTGTGACCAGTATATCCTTGTATAGTTAGTACAGCTTCTCGTCTCAGAATCCTCTTCTCCAGAATATCCAGTTGTCGCTCATTTTGTTTTGTCAAAGCCAAACGTTCAGACCCGTATGTTAGTACGGGTCTGATGAGGGTCATATAGAGCTTGACCTTGGTCTTCATTCCAGAGAAATCTGAATCATTGGTAATTCTCCTAACACTTTAACTAGTACAAAGTGGCGTTTTCAGATACTTATCGTCAATAACATCATGATCTTCTATTTATGTTTCTAAATTTGTAAAAGAAATGGCATAAATCATTAATAAAATTGCAAAGATTTAATTAAATCGTACAAAAGAGTGCTAAAATAAATGTCGAGACTTGTTGAAGTACCTACGAGGTCATTTATGTTTCTATCGGTAAACTCATGGACTGTTTTATATTTTTATGACGAAGCAATGCCTTCAATACGTCCATCAATGTCTGAAGACATCGGAAATATCAGCAACTAGTCTTTTTCAAAAATCTTCGTTGTCTTCTTTAAAGTAGTCCTGCATTTCTGGAATATAATTTTTGGTACATCGCAATGCTGCCTCATGGTTTTTTCATCATTGAGAATAGGAAAAAGTTTAACCCATAAGTCACGGCGACTCGAAAACAACCGCGTCGTCCAAAGGGGGTCTCTCAGGGACCCCAAGCATTTCAAGTCAAGATATTGATGAATTCTTCATTGATTTTTTAAAAAAAATGGATTATTTTAAGCATAAAAATAATTGCAATAAATACAGCACGTGTCACTCGTCTGTTTCACTCGCACTCAGCACATCGTACCGGATGCCAGTGAGAAAAAACATTGCCCCCTTGCAATAGAAGCAAATATTGTTTTATTTTTCTTTTCTGTGATTATTTATAATGTTTATTCTGCTGTTTTTTAGACAAATGCGTAGAGTTTGTGACATCAATAAAAGTCAAGAACTTGGGGTCCCTAATTCTGGTAAAAATTCTTTCAACGTCGCCAAGTGCACTTAGGCACCTAATATCTTTTTGTCAACTAACAATAAAGTAAGCATTCAATATGGCTATTAATGTCAAGTTACGTCATAAATAAACGAAAATTGAGACAATTGAACTGCAATTTTTTATACAAAATGAACATGTGTATGTATTTATTGAAAATATAGAATAATATTTACTATCCGATACTCGGCTTGATTTATACGACTCGTTACGTTTGCGATGTATAAAAAATCGATACTCGATCAAATCGCTAGTGTATCATTCTTTGATCATGTTGTTTGGCTTAATTTTTGCACGAGAATCATTCCAAAAATAAAAATTACTTGATATTACAGTAAAATATGTTTTAGAATGAACGGTTTTATCGTAACCCAGTGTTTTTTTTTTTTTTAATATACGAAATTTTTTGCTCAAAAATGTTTTAATTTTTTTGTTTGTTGATATTGTTTATCATTATAGACGTGAGAGTGAACCTGAAAACTGTGATACAAGATATCTCATTCATTCGTAATGTAAATTAAGAATTGTTAATATTAATGATCACTTCCATGATTATATGACATATATTACATAGTATAGTTGCGGGACGTTGGCTCTTGTAGATGTGCACTTCCGTTTTCATTCATGCAATAAATATAAATACGATGTGTATAAATAATAATCTAAATAAATCAATTAAATAAAACAGAATAAATAATATGAAACTGAATCGGCTATATGATTCCAAATGCAAATTGGTTGATATTTTTGTATTTGGAATTTTGTGATATGTATAATTAGGTGCACAAACGCCAGGTAGTTCTGTGTTACGTTAGCGTGCGTTGCATTGCACACTCGACACGACCAATTGTGACAATGGAAAAATATTCATTACGGACAATATATCGTTTTTTAATTTTAACCTCCCCCTCTTTTTACGTTTTAATTTAATCGACACATTTCCACGTTGTTTATATTAATTCGTATGATTTAAATTTGTTATGTTAGGATGTAAATACGAAACGCACATATATTTGCGTTGTACGTATCATTATCTCGTAATTGTTTGCTCATTCACAAAAATACTCGACGAATTTACGTTACGTTTTAAATCAAGAACTGATGTCAATTAGTCTTATCGTAATAATCGCAATCGTCAACACGATCTTGTGCCATATTTTAATTTTTTTTTATGAATCGAATACATATTTTATTGTCGTAGATTGCGAATGCATTCGCTCACGATTTTGTCACGAATTGTTTTCATTCCATGCATCTTGTCGTCGTTACGTTTTTTAATAACCGAGATTAGCTTTAACGTTCGCTTTGTCGTTGCTCTCTATACGGATCTATACTGACGGATATTCCGGATTATTTTCTTTTATTAATTTATGTTGCGTTGTTATAACTTATTTGATTTATTGTTTTGTACCGATTTGTTCGATTAAAAATATAATTGTGAATTGTCTTACTGTACACCGATTACATATGTTTGTAACAATATTAAAACGTAGTTTATGCAATGTTTGTGTTTGATTTCTAATTTTATTAATCCATTCTCGTAAGAGAGATAAACCTAACAGATCGAACGATTGATTCTATCCTTTCGTCCCTTTGTGACACTTACATAAGATAAGATAGGTAGAGATAAAACGGATCAGGGAATTCATTAATAGCCAATCTGTTCCATTTATAACGATACATAACCTCAAAATATTTTTTAAAATATCATATTTGAACTGTTACCGATAAGATGGTTGAAAAATGAGCTAAATTATTTAAATTGAAAATTTATGAACACGTATCAACGGTTTTGCGAACGTTACAATTTCTACTTGAATTAACCTATAAATAAAATCATTTATTTTAACAGATAATTGAATTCAATATATATATATTAAACGATCCATCACGGTGGATCGAAATCGACTGCGTCGTCGGAAGGGGGTCCGTTTACTATGGAAAATCGACCCCAAACATTTCAAGTCAAAATATTATATACCAATATCTTATTATTCTAAGAATAAAAATAGATATTCATGATATACTTTGCGATGTCCCCCTGCAGACTGAGGACACGCCGTCGTAGACCGACCGCCAAATGCTCGCGGCACGAGTCAATAGTATACGTTTCACTCGGACTTGAAACATCGTAGCGGATGCGAGCGAGAAAAAACATCGTGCCCGTGCAGTGCCGGATTTAGCATCTGAGAGGACCCAGGCGCAATTCAATTATGAGTGGCGGATTTATAGTGATGCTTTGATGCTGGAGCATCAGGCCCCCGATCGTTTGGGGCCCCAGAGACTTTCCTCGTTTTTTTTTATAAAGAATTTAGTATTGTTTTATGAACTTCAGTTGTTTTTATTTTAAACAAAGATGAATATTAAACCTGAAGGCGACCTAGTAATTAATTACAGATGTTTATGCAATTTTAATATTGATAGCGTCCGTTTCAACGACGCGAAGTAGAAACGTTGATCCGGTTATGGTTTTTGGGTAACCAAAAAAAATATATTTATTACATACATTATTTTGTATAATTCGTCCTCATACTTAGACAACCGAACCCCCCTCTCCCCTCCCCAATTATATTCTATTAGAGCCCCCTGAAATATAATTAGTATCAGGCAGGGGCGTACGGTGGTGTTGATTTTGGGTGTGCTGAATGTGGAAAAATATACAATTTTTTTTAATGAATTTTCTTCGTTTTTACGATATAATTTTTTTTAATGGAACTATCGTAATGTGTGCCCTTCTGTTTTAGTTTTATGAGTATTTTTTTCTCCATTGATATTACTTCAAAAATTTATGTCGCAAAAACGAAGAATAGAATTATTGTATAAATAATAATAAAATTCATTAAAAAAAAAACGGTATTTTTTTCCATATTCAGCACACCCATCATCGAGTTCACCGTACGCCGCTGGTATCAGGCCTCAAAAAGTCAACGTCAGCCACTGCCTACGCCTTATAATGTGCATTTTTCTTTTCTTATTAGCTTTTCGATGATTGATGTTGCAAATATTTATAATTTTTAGAAAAATTCAAGGCCCCCTGTAAAATGTAAGACATACTTAAGTCCTCCAGCGGTACGATATATAACCACCTGAAAAACATGCCATAGCTGGCGTTATTTAGTTGTGAATTCATTTTAAGGAATACTGATAAATTAATATTTATTTTTGGTATGAAAAAAAAGTTAAATCGTTTTGAGTCCTAAACTTTGAGGCCCCTGAATTAATGAAGTTCTAAGGATGCGCCTTATGCGCCTAAGGGGAAATCAGCTACTGTGCCCGTGGCATCACATGTGAATATTGTTGGTTTTATTTATTTTCGTAATTGCGGAGAATAAAGTTCAATGATTATTTATTCTTCAGACTTTTTTTAGACAAACACAAAAAGTTTGTGACATTTAGGATTTAGGTGGTCCCTATCGGCACGGCTAGGTCAAGAAAATAATATGAATGGTAATTATACGAGTAATGAGTGATTAATCATATAAATCAGGGGTTGGAAATCTTTCTGAAATAAATCTAAATTATTATTAATTAATGTTCTGTTATAATTATTATTGTACTATTTTTTTAAAATAAGATAATACTGGCGAATATAAGAGTTGATGTTGATATGTAAATCTGCAACCGTTTAAATCAGGGATCAGCAACCTTTCTGCGACAAATCCATAATAAATTTGATTGAATTTAATTAAATTTCATTAATTCTCCAATACATTATTAGATCGCTTCGCTGTAAGAATACTTTGAATCTTCTTCGGTGATTCCTGTCTTTCCAGTCATCTCTGAAAATGTTAAATTTGGATTCGTCAAAGGGTACGACTCGTCCACAGACTGTTTTCCATGTGTTTTAATGAAATTAGTTATTATTTAACGATTATTATTATTATTTTATTAATTATGTCATACCTTAAGAATTGTATTTATGATATCGGCAGGTTTAAAATACGTTACACGAAATGCTTTTCAATTTATGGTTTTGATAAGAATAATGGCGAGAATTTTTCCTCTCCTCGAGTATTAAAAAACTTTGCTCTCATCTTTTAACGCTCACACAATTAAAAGCAGTAACTACAACTAACTTTTGCAATCGTTTAAGAGACACCGAGATAACTTAGGGCCTGTGCTTTCAAATGTGTTTCAAGTTTCAGGTATTTTTTCTTAGTGAACCATGTTTTTTGTTACTAATGAAAAGGTTTGATCCAAATATTCTTTTTATATCAAACCACATACATGATTATTTTTTTTTGATTATTAAAAATGATATTTTATGTTTATTATTAATTATATATTCTTTTTATTTAGATACAATCTGGGTATGTAGCCTGATGATTAAAAAAAAGTACATTTTATATATACAGAAAAAGCATGAGAACTAAAACGGTGCAACTTTTTTCTCATGCTGCATTTTATTTAAATATTTTAAATATATATAATTATGATTTTTTACACAGTAAAATTTACAATAGTTACCATTTAGTTATATATTTTTTTTTCAGACACATTTGTATTTTACACAGTGAAATAATTGTTTGGCATATATTTTTATTCTTTTTATCTGCATTGTACAAACAATCTCATCACATGAAAAATAAAATGAGAATATAATTTTTATATATTATGTTATAATATCATAAAATACCGATTAAATCGTTAAGCAACATCAAATATATATTTTTTTGAAATAGGAGCAATATAACAATACAAATCTTAAAATATTATCAAGTTTTTTTTGCTGAGAAATTCGTTGAAAAATACATATTTTATGCAACGAATAAAATTGTGCGCCATTAATATATATATTTTTTGTGGAATTTCTCATAAATATATATATATATATATATATTGAAAATAATGTATGTCCATCGTGTAAGTCAGCTGTTCTCTTTGGCAGGCTCCATATTGAAATGCTTAACACTAAAATGCAATTTTAAGTATATACTACACATCTAGTGTTATTATTTTAAATAAAAATATATGCAGAAACGGATGCTGTAATTACAATTTATCTAATTTCCTCAATAAATCTGAAACACTATTAATATTAACCCGTCGTTTAATTTATCATACACTTTTTGATCAAATACATGTTAGATTACATTGAAAATTAATTAATTATTTATAACCCATTGTACAATTAAACACCTTCGTATAAAATTATACATTTTCTCTCTTTAATATTTCAGTCATACTCTTTTTTTTGGGTCAAAACGAAACATCAATACACTTTTACAATAATATATTATATTTAAATAGTTTTTTTTTAATTTTTAGAAACAGTATTTTTAATTGACTAACTTTAACAATATATTTTTTTGAATCGTAATAATGGTCTGGATGTGAATTATGCTTTTGCGAAGTTTCTATGAATATTTTTCTATGTATAAATGTTGTTTATGAATGATTGGGATGTGGACGTGGCTTAAGATGACAATTCCTCATCGGTGTGTTCTTCGTTTCCATTGAATAGCTGATAGAGCTCGTCGTCGGGAGCGTCGCTGGGAGCGTTCCTCTTTCCTAAACCAAAGTTGAATCTGTTCAAATCTCGCTGTTTTCTTCCCATGTCGTACCATTGCTTGTATGTAGCCAATCGCTTTTCGGGCCATTCAGATTTTTCGCCGTATTCCATTGATTTTTTTCCGAGTCCGAATTCGTATGGAGATCTCTTGCCGAGACCGAATTCATATGGGGACCTCTTGCCGAGACCAAACTCGTACGGGGATCGTTTGCCTAATCCGAATTCATATGGAGTTCTTTTGCCTAGTCCAAACTCATAAGGGGTCCTTTTGCCGAGTCCAAATTCATACGGAGATCTCTTGCCGAGTCCAAATTCATAAGGAGATCTCTTGCCGAGTCCAAATTCATAAGGAGATCTCTTGCCGAGTCCAAATTCATACGGAGATCTCTTGCCGAGTCCAAATTCATAAGGAGATCTCTTGCCGAGTCCAAATTCATAAGGAGATCTCTTGCCGAGTCCAAATT
>JAGXCT010035028.1:20491-40316 GCA_022495035.1 Philopotamus ludificatus
CATACGGAGATCTCTTGCCGAGTCCAAATTCATAAGGAGATCTCTTGCCGAGTCCGAATTCATAAGATCTTCGTCCTAATCCGAACTCATATGGCGATCGTTTTCCTAATCCGAATTCATACGAAGATTTTTTACCAAGTCCAAACTCATACGGAGATCTTTTCGATCCATAACCATCTTCAGTATCATCAGAAAGACTGTTATCTGAAATTAAAAAAAAAAATACACTTTTTAGTAAAAAAAAAAACATGAATAGGATATGATTACACACATTAATTAACATGGCCTACATAAAGAGTGATTAATCCATTTATCTCAACATGAAATCAATTTAATGGTCGCGTCCCTTTGTCAGGGATACGTTCCAATTTGCGACGATGAAAAAAAAACCGTATATTATTCCCCGGTTTCTCGTTTTAAGAGATCGCTTCCTGCAATCATCTGACATTGTAATAAAGAATTATGGGATTTGAAGTCCTCTGCTCACCTTGCACTATTGAACATCAAGAGCCATTCCATTAAATTGAAACCGTTTTCACATAACAATTCAGGATCTTTAAATATTCAGCTGTGCAAAACAAGGCCGTTGTTTCAGGCAAGATTGCATTGCATATTTCAGCAATATTCTGTCGCTATACATTCGCAAAAGGATGCGATTTCGTTAAATACGTGCTGAAAATTTAATCGCACGTTATTTATCAGACAAACACTGCTCTATTTTCATTTATATTTAATATAATTAGGGTTATATATTATTTTTATATATAACGTATATATATATATATATAAACATTATGAATATGGAATAAATAAAATTTCGCAGTCGCGTAAATAAGATTTATTACGACGTCGGTGAGCGGTGAGGATATTTTACTATCAACAAAGATTCAAAAGTGGGCGGAAGGTATTTAAAAGGTCAAAGACTCCGCGTTAGAGCGAGTAACATCAGTTTTTGACATAATGTAAATAATAATTTTCAAGATGATGCACTGAAAAAAAGTTGTTAGGGCCAAACAGTTAAACGTCGCGCAGCATTCAAAATAGCGGCTCGTTTCAAATGACGTTTTGACATAACATATGATATTCATTTGTTTTTCTTATTTTGACGTATATTTTAGTTTAAACGTGCGCGGATTTGAATATTGCGAAATGTGGTGTTAAAAATTCATTTAATGGCGAGTTGTTATCAATACTGGTGGCGTTTTCGAATGGTATCAAGAGACGTATTATAATTCGACATTGTGCCCTTTGACCTTGGACGAGGAAACGTTTCCAGCATAAAAATGAGCAGCAACAGTTCAAAAACAGCTCCAACTAATCCCATTAAGGTAGGTGGCGGTTGAATTTAATTACGAACGCGTTTTTTATTTCACGCACGAGCCGCCCCTGTTCCACAACCGGATGAATCCCAATTGTGTTCATGGACGGATTTTTCTTTCTTTTTTTTTGTTGGGAAATGAGGCGTCAAGGAACCCTTTGAATATTGCCGTCGTTGGCTGCGGAGACGTCGCAATACTTTGATGTTTAATGTCAGACGTTATTTTGATTCTCTAAAAATAAGAGAATTTTTGTTTATTGTCGAAAGGCGCCTTGTTTGGACAAGGAGTTTGAAGGACGTCCGTAGGATGTATAATATAATATTTCAGGTAGAAGGTTGCCGCATACAGACCGCTTAAATTTGTTATGGAGAAAATGTTGATGTTGTGATTTCTTTATCAAAAAAAATGAATTATAAGTAGCCATTGACGTATTGTGTGGGACGAGCCAGAATTTCTTCTTAATGCCTTTATATTGTCTAAAAATATTCGCTTAAATCGATTTTGGATACACATAGACATCATTTCCGTATCACGTAAACACTTCGTTAATATTTTACAGCTGAAATTCGTTATACACGAGTTTTTGCCTAAATACAAATATTGAGCAATCGACCCTCTAAGTTTCTTGCAGATATAATTTTATTTAAATTAAGTGGCTTAATGGTTCGAGGGACGGGGCTAACCATCGCCGACGAGTATTTCGGCATGATTTAATTTAATTTCATGGCAAATGTTGCAAAATAAAATGTGTAACAAAATTATCATATTATAACGACGAATAAATACGCATAATTTTCGTTTTTTTAGTAAAATTTTAAAGTATTTTCTAGTAAGTATCTCATCAGATACATCATACACTTGTATCTATGCTTTTTCCAATCTTCAAAACGCTGCTGAGACACTATTTTCAGCATAGTTGATTATTTTTTTACACTCAAATCATATAAAATGGTTTTACACATGATTTTCTTATGTTTTTGCATGACAATTTGTCTATAATTTCTTTCAAAATTCTATTGGGGATTAATTAAATATTCCTGTGCATTTTAAAAACATTCATAACTGCCTTTATTTACAATATTTCTTTAAATTCTGAGAATTTCATTAGAATAAAATATCAGATTAGTACTAAACACTTAAATTTTAAGTTAGGTGTTCAAAATCAGATGTCATTTAGACTATTATTAACCTGTAGAGGTCACAAATACTACTGTCTTAGATTTCCATATCGTTCGTCATAGATTTTTTATCCAGTTTTTTTTCTGCAAATCAGACTTTTATAAGAATCAAACGTTATTTTTGCAAGCACACGAAAAAAAATATTTATTGTTAAGTGCATTTTCATTATATCAATTGTTATCAATTATTAATTTTATATTATTTATATTATCTGATATTATTAATTGATAATTTTATTATCATTTATTAATTGAGATTAATTGTATATATAAAATTAACATTTAACTCGCTGATCTGCATGAGAATCTATCGAATTTATATCCAACTCTTAGTCTTTTGATGCATTTATAATGTTTTGAGTAATTTTTTAACAAAATTTTTAAAGAAAAAAATACTAAATGACTAATACTCCTTTACCAAGTCTACTGTTGCTTTAAAACGTTGAAACTGTATTTTTGAGGGAGGTAATTTGAACGTGATTCAGTTTTATTTATTTTAAAAAAATATTGGGGAGGTTATGATTTAAGTAAATTTAATTTATTCAGTAACTGAAAGCAGTAAATCCAAAATAGATAGTGACGTTACTAACAAATTAAATGAAGTTATATAAAAATATTTGTTAATATTCTACAATTATATATGGCAGGGATGAGCAGGGATTAATTCTTAAACAATATCTAGACTAAAAAAATGGTATATTCTAAGAATAAAAATAGCTATAAATGATATGCCTCATAATTGGGTCGATACTTTGGATTTTTTGAACTAAACAATATGACGCGTAAATGATAAGCGCACTCGGCAATGTCCCGCCGCAGATTGAGGACACACCGTCGAATCAGAGTTCTTGCGGCACGTGTCAATCGCACGGTTTCACTCGCATCCGGCACATCGCATCCGGCACATCGCATCGGATGAAAGCGAGAATGAACATTGGACTCGTGGCCCGAATCGAATATTGTTGTTTTTATTTTTTGTCGCAATTTCAGACATTATAGGTCAATGATTATTTATAAAATTTATACTCTACAAATTATCATTACTAAGAAAGTAATGATAATTTTTAAAGGGCGATTTTGAAATTAGTTTGCCGCCGGCTGTGGTCGAGTTAACACGTAAGATTTGATCTTATTTTGTAGCTCTGTTAGTCTACTCTTGTTAATACTCAGAAGGTTTTTTTTTACCTATAGAAAAAATGCTCCAAGGCCGGAAATCAGGGGAGACCCTTTTGCGTTATAAAGAATGCTATTTTGTTCGATCAAGGAAAGAAAGCAATGAAACCACTCAGATCATCCTGTAAAATTTATGGAGACGTATTGCATCTTTAAAATGATGCAGTAGTTTAGAAAATTTAAAAGTGGTGATAGGGGGGGGGTTGAAAAACGCTTTAAAATCAGAGAAGACCTATAAAATTAGACGATGACGTGTGTTAAAATCAGCAGTGGAAGCGGATCCCGAAAACCCATCAAAGAGATTGTCAGGTACTTGGCTGCCCTTGGGCGGTAAAAGGAGCCATCTCAAGCGCATTGAAAAAAAAAACACAGGCAAAGGAATTTGGGTTCCGCACGAACTTTCCTGGAAACGGCCAACGAGCAGGTACCAATGTTCAATCGCTATTGTCTAGGCACGAAACGGCATCATTTCTGGGAAGGTCATTACAAGCGATGAGAAGTAGGTCTTATACAACAATCTAAAGAAAAAAAATCAATGGCTTTCTAGAAACGAAGTACTCGTACCTACCCCTAAACCTTCATTGACCTTAACACATTCCGGTCCGCTGGGTTCCGCGCCAAGTTTTACGTTGGGCCGAGCGATTTCGCGAAAAAAATAGCAAAGGTAAGTACTTCAAAGTTAAATCGATGTAACTCTGATACTATTTAAGTTGGGTCAATATTTTTTTTTTGTTGTGTTCAGAAAGGTTATCTCTATGTAAAAAAATAATAGTTTGAAACTTCTCAAAGTGTGGTCTGCGTATCAATGAAATATAAATGAATTTGGTTTAACATCAGCGCCAACGAGGAGTCGAAAACGCGTCCCCCGCACTTCTACGTTGGCCCGCAAGGACGCATATTCGAGTCCTCCGGACCGCAACGTGTTAAAAATTTGGTGGGACATGATTGGCGTCATCCATTACGAGTTATTAAAACCTGGTGAAATAATTTCCGCAGAGGTATACTGTGGTCAATTAGTCAGAACGAAAGCGGAGCTGTTAAAAAAACGTTCAGTTTTGGTAAACAATCAAAGGCGAATTTTGCAGCACGACAATGCCAGACCACACGCGCCACGGATCACGCAGGAAAAAATCAGGGAGCTTCATTTGGAAGTTTTACAGCATCCCCTATAATCCCCCGATATCGCACCCTCTGACAACCATCCTTTCAGATCTTTACAGCATTCCCTTGATAATAAAATTTTTAATTCATTTGACTGTATCGAAAATCACATCGAATCATTCTTTAACGAAAAACCTGCAGAGTTTTACAAGAAAGGAATTGAAAAGCTGTCTGATCGTTGGAGAAAAATAATAGAAAACAATGGAAATTATTTTACTGATTAAAATTGTATATATATTTGTTTAAAAAACTTTTTGTATGTGAAAACTTTTTGTATGTGAAAAAAAATTTATCATTACTTTCCGCTTTACCTAATATATTAAAAGAGTTATTCTAGAAAAATCGAAAATTTGGGGTTCAAAATAGTCTAGGTTGATAGTCTTTCATGCGGCCCGCACAACATTTTTTAATTTGTAGATGGCCCGTTGTAAAAAAAGGTTGTTCACCCCTGGTATATGGGATGTTATAATTATATCTGGGATATGGATTGCAACGGTCAGAGAGGTCCAGCGGTAGAGGAAGTTTAGCCATTTTATTTTTCTTTCTCTTTTTATTTTTAAATCTTCTTGGTCTAATATTTTTAGCCGCTTGAAAATTACTAAGGATGGATTTTGGAAGTCAGAATTTGTGAAAGCTTTGTAAATAATCAGGGTTATATTGTGAAACGTTTGATATTGACTTATTTACATGAATGAATTTGGAGTAGGATTTTTAATAATGTTTAATTAAATCTAGAATCTAATGATCTTAATTAATACTGATCAATATTTGGTAATAAAGACGCAAAATAACATTAGAATGCTATATAATATACGGATGATCAAGTGCGTTAACCAAAGGTATTTTTTTTAATCATCTTTTTGTTTCTGGAACAAAACAGTCATAAAATCAAGTCTTCTAATCAGCCCTCCAATATATAAGAATATAATCTATGTTTATACCCTTCAATGATTTTTGCTAAAGAACTCGGCTGATCAGCGACAGTTTCATAGTTTGATCACCAGATGTATTACTGCATTATAATATTGTCAACTGATCCATTTCTACCCTAAAGCCATTGGCAGATTATTCAGATTTAGATAAATTAGTCCTGCTAGGCATTTTATTTCAGTATAATCCGGTTTCATCGGCATCAGGTGTAGATAATTTTTTTTAAATTATTCTATAGACTGTTTTTTTTAAACCCTTCTGGTCATCTTTTACTCGCGTAAAAAATGTTTTTTTTCTGCAGATGGACTTGGAATTCGGTAGTTAAGATGATAATATATTTTCATAGCTTTTACTGTAATTGTATTAGTATCGATAGATTTTTTTATGTACAATATTCTATCCAGATAATTACATCTTTTTCCATAGATTCACTTATTAGGTGAATGAAAGAATATTTTCATAAATATTTCGCGTTCAGCTGTCGTGACATTTTAATCCATTTGTAAATGCTTAAACTTTATTTTTGTAATCCATCATATATGGATGAGTAAAATGTGGTCAATATCTTCTATAAAAATATGTTCCAGTAATTCGACATAGTGATTTTCAGCAAACGTTTAATTGAATTCCAAACTTGGTAAATGACATAATTGCTTCTGAAAATTACGAGATGTTTCGATTCATTTGATTCGCACAATAAAGCCAAACTGAACAGAATATATTTGCATATAATAAATGTTTAAATATCTCGACTTTAATATAAATTTTATTAATAGTATCTGAACGAATGGATTTATGGGTGTCAGTAGTAAATTGATATTTGTTTACGACCCTTCTCATGATCATCAGATACATCGGCTCTGTTTGTAATTTCAGACTTATCTTGCTGATAGTTTTCAGGTAACAATAACTCCTAAGTAATATTTCATATTTTTTAGCACTTAATATTTATTAGAATCTGAACGTATAGTATTATGATAAAATTAATTATATAATAATATTTTTTTAATATGCGGGGGTTCAAGAGGTATCTTGACATTTGTACAAATTCTATTAAACACGACGCCAGAAGCCATCGAGTGTTAATAAAGACATTACGTTAACAGTTTAACCCGTTCAACTAGAACGTTGTTTTTATTAGCGAGTGTGAGTTTATCAGATCCCATATATTTGATAACGAAATCTAATTAATTTCTCCGCTCCGTCATTCTCATACAATATTTGAATACGAAATGGAGTAATAACAACTCGTTACGCGATCGTCTCCATTATTTTCGACTGGAAGAATTTCCCCGCTGGAGGGAGGGACTCGTAATGAGAAATTCTGCTAATCAATCGGCCTCCGCGACTCTGGCAATATTAAAATTCGGAAGAAACGTTCGGATTTTCGTTGGCTTATTAAAAATTCAGCATTCCTGTTTCGGAATGCAGATGAGAATTCGGTCGGGAGGATATCGTATACGGAGTGACACGACCAAAATACTCGCCTTTTGGACACAGTCAATTTATCAGGACTTGGACTCATTACGCGCGGGACAATTTCCCACGAGGACCGGGACAAGGACACTGGAAATATTCAGATTTGAATAATATATATTATTTGTTATACACTCGTCTCTCCACTTATGCGGTAGATATGCTCCAGAAGAATCGCATAAAAAATTCGTTTGACGAAAATCCCTTAATTTATTCCACGAAAATTTTATAAATCATAATAAATATTATTTTTAATTAAAAAAAAACTCTCAATTAGGTCTAATTTTAGTTCATCATTAACAAAAAAATCAGCGTTGGTTAGCGTTCATTCATGAATAATTATATTTTTAAAGGAGTTTTCCAATTTTTTCAATAAAAACACGAAACGTATTTTTTTAACAAGGTTATTATTTAATTAATAATACGTGATCTCGCCTCTCCCTGTAATTATGCTTTTTATCCAGTTTCAAAGGGATGAATAGAGATAATCAATATTTTATTAAATTGTTTTTTTGCTAGTCGTGGTTTAATTAAAAATGTATGTGTATATCTAATATCTAGTTGTATTGGTGCACTTGGCTTTGACGTATCTTGACATTTATAAACATATTATTGGCGGTCGAAAAGGTTTCATATGATATTGTGAGATTAGCGATTTTTTATTTGTCAAAAAATGGAATATATTAATAGAATTTGTGGTCAAAAACATCATCGTTATTATGTTTTATCCTCCATATTCGTTACTATTCATGGAGATGAAAAAAATGATGTTTTGCCAATATTAAAAAAATAAAGTCAAATTGCGTTCCATTAGAGCTTCTAAAATTAAAAAAAAAATACTGAACTCTCTTAATATAAATCCTAAAGTTTTCGTATTTGTTTTAATATTATAAAAAATCATTGACCTTTATTGTCTGAATTGCGGAAAAAAATAATAAAACAACAATATTTGCCTCTGTTGCCACCGGCGCGATGTTTTTTCTCGCTCTCATCCGGTACGATGTGCCGAGTGCGAATGAAACCGTTATTAAACAATTATGCGTCATATTTATTAGTTAAAAAATCTAAAATATCGATCAAATTATGAAGCATATCATAAATAACTAATTTAATTACTAAAATAATCCGTTTTTTATTGATGAAAAATTCGTCAATATCTTGACTTAAAATGCTTGGGGTATATTTTTCATTATTAATAGACACCCTTCGGACGATGCGGTTGTTTTCGAGCCGCCGTGACAGATCGGTTAATCTCATATGATCTCGATATTAAGATCAGGATTATTTCTAGAGTTCTAGACTGATTCAATCATCTACTGTTAGAAAAAAATAATTATTATTTTTTTAAAGTAAATCTAAATATGTATACTACGGGTTTTGAAACTTTAACCCATTTTCACACATTAAAAATTTATACTTGAAACTTGATAATTGCTTTGTAGGGTTTTTATTTCCTCATTACAAACTCTATTATATTAATACTATTTTTAAAAGTCTAATTTAATATTTTTTCGACAATTTATGGGAAAAATCTATTACTATTTTTCATCCAAAAATATTTTTTAGCAAAATTTCTGAGCTGAATCTCTGCAGCTTATGATATATTATTTATATTACCACATTTTAAAATATAATTTAAGTCGTTTTGTATTTTTTTTAAATCAGGCATTTAAAATATGATTATTTCTCAAACCCCAATTGATTTTTTTAAGCATGAAAAACTCTTTTTTCATCCGTAACTGTACTTTTTTTTTAATAAACCTTATAAGCGTACATTTTTTTTCTTTATAAAAAAGCGTATAATTATGCAGAGCCCTCGAGAGCCACGAATATATTTTTTAAAACCACTAATCTACATGTGGCATGTACCCTCTTCTCGTGATTTCCGTTGACAATTTATTTTCAACAGTTTTGTACCCGGAATGGCTTCTGACCGACAAGACAGATGACCCAGCCGGCGAATGTAATTTGCCAGTTTACAAATTATTCGAATTAATTCAGCACGCTGAATTCAAGGAATCGAGAAGCATTTATTATTGGCAAGAAACAAATAGTTGTCTGCAAAATCGGCCGATCGATGAACCGTTATACATAGAGTACCGGATATATTGATACTTACAATTTCCTACGTCGCTCGAGTCGTCGATTAGCTTTCTGGCCGCTTGCAGTTTGGCAGTCCACAGATCATCATCCGGGGCAAAGGATGACTTGTCGTCCGAGCCGAAGTCGTTGGCCATGCCGCTCCTCTTGCCGAGACCGAAGTTGTAGACGGGCAGTCTCTTGTATTCGGACACGTAGGTGTATGCTCGCTTCTTGCCAAGACCGAATTCGAAGTCCCGAGCTGCCCTCTTTTCTATGTGGGTACTGTCCGTGTCATTTTCTTCAGCTGAAATCGACGATTCTTCATGGGGATTGCGGTCTTTGGTCGGAGATTCGGGAGAGCAAAGGACTTGGGCGCCCAGAACGAGCACGAGCACGCCTAGTGTTAGAGCTGGCATCCTGAAACAAAGAAAAACATATTTAAATATATGTATATAAGTTCAAGAGTGCTGTCTACTCATCAGCGCTACAAGCGTCATGTATCGGATAGATGCGGGGCGACAGGGGGGGGGGGGGGAGTCTCGTCGCTAAGTGCTGTGTGCCGCACCGTCCATACTTAGTCACTTTTGAAATATACTTTTATTAATTTATTTTACCCACAAGCCTCTATTGGATTTTAGTATGTTAAGATTTTTTAATAACAGATCTTAATAAACAGAATACAGTAATACCCCCAATAGGGCGTATTCCGATAGCGCGAATTTAATAACGCGAGCGCATTCTATTCTAGCATAGCTCGACCGTAAACTCTATGCCTTTTGGCTGGATGCGCATGTGTGTTGATCTCGCTTGCACATAATATGTTCTCATGTGTGCGAGTGTTCGGCATATTTCTCACCATTCACGCTTGATGTAGACAATGAGCCACGGATATCTATGTGTATGTCGGCGATCGAATGCATGGCAACCGAATATTTCATTCATCTAAGATTCATATTTTTTTTTACATTGGTTTTGGGTTTTATTATTATTTTTTTTGCAAAATATCCCTAACACTAAATTTTGTATGTGCTTCATTATCCCGATAACGCGTTGTTCCAATAACGCGGTCCCAACTTTCGTTCTATCGGGGGTATTACTGTTCATTTGCTTGAATCTATCGAAATTTTAAAGACTATGTTTTGTCATGAATCGGCTTCGATCGACCAAAGTTAGGTTAACTCTACAAGCTAAACTTTCAGCAAGGATTATGGCAAGGATTTCTGAAAAAATAGCTTTTCATGAGTTTTTTTATCTTCCAGAAAAGAAAGCAATCACAGAGGATTATTATTGGGAAATATGGAGGCCAAAAAATAATATCCAAAATTCTTTTTATATTTAATATTTTCCACAAATAAAAATCGCCAATCACACCAGTTAGTTTCTTTTAAAAATCAATATATATACCAATATAACCGTATTAATTACAGTTAGCCCTTCTATAACAAATAAATTGGGACCATGTTATAGAAAACCGTCGTTATAGAAACCAAGGGCACTTATACAAAATTAGGGAGCCTTTGTATCCATTTCCATATTTTAAATGGCCTTGTTCAGCATCGATGACAATGCGTTATTTTTTGTTGTCAACCAAACGGCATTAAGAAATATGTAATTTGACCCTGAAAATTTACGTTCTAGGAGGGAGTAGTATAAGAGGGACTGTCGAACATATTATAGAAAACCGCGTTAGAGCAATTTTAATTTTTGTCCTAATTAAACGGATTTGTATCCTAAAATAACTTACTATTAGTTTCTCAATTTGGTTTCTGTTTTGGTATTTTGCCTAAATACCAGGATGTCCACATAAACCGGTGTCCCAATTTTCGATTTCTGATTTCGTCTTATACAATATTAAAGAAAAAATTCGTGTCCAGCTTTTGATGTCCTTTTTTATCAAATTATTATTTATTATTATTATTTGCGTGGCCTATTAACCCTGAGGCGGGTTTTTGTCACCTGGAGGACACCTCCGTCTCAATCGTCTCCTCTTAAATGATGCATTTAATCCAATAGTCTCTTCCGTATTAAATAATTCAATAAGATAAAGATATATGAATCCAATATAATATCTTAGAGTTAATATTATAAATCTAAACCATTTATCGGTAATAATTTTAGCTGTTTCAGCTGTATAACCTGACGCTGTTTAGATTTAAATGGGATAATGATAATGTGACGTCATGCTTTTAAATGCGAATAAATCTCTGAGGAGAAGAGCTTATTTGACATATTTTATTTTATCAACTCAAAGCAAAAAAAAAACGGAAAAAGAGAAAAAACAAGAAACGAACGAGCTTTTGTATTAACAAAAGAGACATGTTTTCATGTTCATTGTTCAGAACGTCTTTCTATTACACGAAAACAATGCAATTTGTGCGATAAAAAATAAATTTGTCCACGAGAAGCCTCGTGTAATTTAATTAAATCAGTCACATGAAGAACGTTTTGTTGACATTTCGGTTAAAGCGTACTAGAGATTAATTTATGAAAAATTTCATGCATATATTTTATTATGATTAATTGTATAAAAAAAGGTCCGGTGCAGGTATGAAAAATTTAAAAAAAGCTCGGCCGCCGGCTGTAAAAAAATAAATTAGTGTCTTCATTTTATGGATTTAATCCCACTTTATTATGGACAAGAACGTTCTTTATTATCTTTTAAAAAAACGGCAATAAAGACTGACCTTAAAAATAATAAAAAAAAAAACAAAGTTTTTCTTCCCTATAATGGCGAAGCGAGCGGATATTGAATCGGAAATTGGGGAACAGACCTTCGATTAATTATTCATGGGCAACTTATTCAATTTCGATGCAGGATTGAATCCCACAATCTTATATGCATATTCGATTATATTTTAATAATATTCTTGTGCTGAAATTTTGCATAATTTCCTTCGGGCGCACTTTGTGCACTTTGTGCTCGCATATAATTTCCTGCGCTTTATTTTCTGCACAGATTTAAATTATAATTTTACACGAGATCGTCTTCTTGAAAATTGTACGACACTAAGCGTTCATTTATTGGACGGCTCTGAATGAATAGATTAATTCGTTTAATGTCGCAGCACTTAAAATAAATGATGCCAAATAAAAATGCAATTATTTCTCGTTTTTTATTATTTTTTTATATCTTTGAATAAATTTTCAGATATTACTTTAATTTCGCACATGTGGGTATAAAAAATGGCATCGTTTATTGCTTCGTAGAATGTATGATCCGAGATATAAATCAGGATGGATGACACAATATTCCAGATCGTTTCTCGCCGTTTCAAGAAATCATTCGGATTTAAATTAACATCGTTTATTCGAAAGCATGTCGTTCATTTTTTGCGATATATTCGTGTAAAAATATTCGAAATCCTATGCGAACATCCAATATGCTTATGATTAATAATGTGGACACACTCTACGATATGAAAAATTGACGAAACGACGTTGAATTTGCATGCGATTATTGAAAACGAGCTTAACTCGCTTGTTCATAAATTGCAATTGGTTCATGATCAAGTTTTAAATGGAATTTGCATTAAACGGATTATAACAGACTCTGCATATAATGCATACAGGATGTATTATTATATCGAACAGCTTCTATATATCATAATATCAATATTGATTACAATGATAATTAAAAATCGGTCGTTATTTGCATTGTTATGACCTTTTTTCAATGGATAAGTTTCATTTTAACAATTATGCTACCCTCAACTCATTTTTACACGGCCAACTAGGAAGAACAAATACTATATTTTTACACGAATTATTTATTCTAACGCGATTCTCAGAAGCAAAATATATACAGAGCATAGGACCTAATTTTATTCCACAATATCTAATGATCAATGGGTTAAATAGTTAATAACAACATGATGAAATTTATAAACTAACAGCTGCTTTAATTCTTAGAGTTTCAATTTGCTAAGAGTATGAAATAGCATTTTCTCACTTGCCATTCCAACCTAGTACGAGCTTTAAAGTTTCAACATGATGTCTAAACAATTTGTAAAACAAAAAGACATAGAACAATTTTGGATAATGGATTTATAAAGCTTTCATTAAAACTCATTTTACGCCATTTTCTATACCATAATGTTGTTTATTTTTAAAATATCTTTAGTTTTTCTATGAATTCCTTAATTTTTTACACGGTTTTTGAAGGCACGCATTATTGTAAAAAAAGTGTATAGTGTATTTATTAAAAAAGCCATCCAATAATGTAATTTACACTATTTAACCCATCCGTATCGGCGGCTCACAAATAATTAGGACGTCCGAAGGGGGTGTCTGAGATACCCCAAGCATTTCAAGTCAAGATATTGATGAATTCTTCATCAATATTTTGACATTCTTTTTAAAAATCGATTATTCTAAGAATAAAAATGGTAATTAACAATATACTTCATAATTTGGTGTCGCAGGACGGTTCACTCGCATTCAGCAAATCGTACCTGATGCGAGCGAGAAAAATATTGCGAGCGCGGCAACAGCAACGAATATTGTTGTTTTTATTTTTTTTTGGCAATTGCAGACAATAATGAACAATAATTATTTAGATTTGTTTACCAATTGTCACATTTTTTTGCTGTTAGATTTATCTGTGACGGATTTTGACATTTGGAAGTGGGATTAAAAATACTATTGTTGACTATAAATAGGTTTCGCGTATTTTAGCGTACTTGGTGATTTTTTAGTTGTGGAAAACATGGAAAATTATTATGTCTTAAACTCCGTATTCGCCGGGAATCGCCGCCTACGACTTTTTACTAGTCCCTGTATAAAAACATACGTTTTGCCAACATTAAAAAAATAAGGAGAGTTTAGAAGCAATAGAGCTAAACGCTGTTCTAAAAATTGTGTCCTAGATTTGCTTAAAAGATCGAAAAATAAACTGCTACATGTTTTTGAAGTATCTGATTAAGATAACATAAATATATAAATTAATTAATTCGAAGAAAACTAATATTCTACGTATTTTTTAATCAAACCTCATTACGTCGTATTTGTTAACATGATGTGATTTTTTATTGGATTTAACTTTTAATTTATAATTGAAAATAATTGAAGTTTGAAATTAGCTGAAACCAAAATTAATATCTTCTTATTGTGAAAACTGTTTAATAAAGTTCGACAAGAGTTTTTCTTCTTCTTGGCCAATTATAGGATATGAAGCTAGCTAGATTTCTTTTAATTTTAATCGGATGGAATACTTTGTTAATAAATATTTGTATTATTATTAGTATAAATTTAGGGAAAAAAATAAAATGAAGACAATAGTTTGTTGCCTTGATGGTTTCGAGCGCTGATCAAAAAATGTAACGTACATTAGCTTGTTCTTGGAAAGTTTCTAGAGTAAACGTTTTATATTTCATCATAAAACTAAAATTATAATATAAAAAAATCAAGCTATCGATCAGTTGTATAAAAAAAAATGTTTTACTCCATCGTGTCTTAGCACAAATTTATCACAAATGCGACTCATTAAAACAATGTTTTTCTTTGCAAAGTCCTAATATTATTAATATATAAATCATTATCTCTATAGTCTCATTAAATGATATGACGACATGAAAAGCTTATTGTTGAGCATATTTTTGAACTTGTTTTCAATACAAAGCGCTTATCAATAACTGGAAAAGTTAGATCAGATCTATTAATATATATAGACATACGCGAAAAATAAACCCGCCTCTCATGTTTATTCTGCAGATTTCATTTTCGAATGTAAATACAACGTATGATTGATGTAATTTTTTTATTTTCGACGTGTGGAAAAATTCATATTTCTGTATAATCGAATTTATTTTTAAATATAAATGTATTTAAAGATAGTTAAATGGCATTACAGTAAATTCGAAAGCGTCACTTACCCATATAATGTTTCGATAAAGATTTTAACGATGAGGTTGGTAGTAAAACTCACATTCACCACCTGGGCAATGTCATAAAAAAATTGCAGAACAAATAGATTTTCCCCGAAGGTTAAACTATCCGTTTATTATCTTAGCGTAGTGCTTTAACTTATTTTATACAATCATAACAGATTGTTAATACGGTCAGCCATATAATCATTTTCCGATACGGTCCACGGATATTGCTGAGAAAATCGTAAGCACTGGTTAGCAGTTGATTGTATTAGAGTATATCGCTTTATAGTTTTTGTAACGAGCACTGGGCGGGACAGGTAATATCGCTTTCAGCAATTTTCCACAATTTTCACACAAACGGCCACGTTTTTATATACATACATATATTAAGCGATTTAAAGTTTAGACGGATAATTATGCTAGCTCTGTTGTATAAGACGATTTCATCCAATTTTCATGGAAAATATATAATATATTATTGATATTTGTAACGATAATAGTGAAAGCAATAGTAGAATTTCAGAAAAACTACATAGAATAATTAATAACGAATATTCTGTTGAATTTCCTCAATAAAAATATTCGTCAAACATCAAACATCTACATTCGATTTTTTTTAAGCTCTTCTTTTTAAATATTAAATAATGTTTAACGTTAAAATGACATAGAAACGTTTATTTGCTCAAAACGATTATTCGGAATTGAAAAATATTGAAAGAATTGGAGAAGAAAAATCTGACTAATGCGAAAAAGTGATATTAAACATTTTTTAATTATTCATATTATTATTATAAAATTATTAAAAATATTATCTTGATTATAGAGTTAATTGCTATAGCTAATGGATATTATTAATACTATTTTCCCTAATAATTATTTGCAAGCCTAACATATATTGCCAAGTTATATGCCGAGTCCATAGCGCCATTTCTTTCTCAGTGTCGTTTAATTATTTTTAATATAATTTAAGGCTTGACTGACTTTTTACAGTTTATTTATTAAATCTACTTTTATTTTTTTTATTTAAACCGGCATGGCGGCTCTAAAACAATCGCAACGTCCGAAGGGGGTCTCTCAGGAACCCCAAGCATTTCAAGTTAAGATATTGATGAATTTTTAATAAATATCTTGACAATTTTTTCAAAAATGGATTATTCTAAGAATATTTGGTCGATATTTTGTATTTTTTTAACTAATAAAAGTGACGCGTAAATGACACGTGCCCTCGGCGATGTCTTGCTGCAGACTAAGCACTCGCCACTGAGCTCTTTCAGCACGTTTTTTTTGCACTTGGAACATTATACTAGATGCGAGCGAGAAAAAACGTGGCGCCCATGGTAACAGTAGCGACTATTATTGTTTTTTTTTTTTTTTCGCAATTGCAGACGATAAAGGACAATGATTATTTATATTATTTATTCTTTAGATTCTTTTAGACAAAAACAAAAAAAATAGTGAAATGTAGGATCATAATTTAGAACATTTTATTCCTTAAATATATAGAAATATACCGAATTCTCGGTATATTTATTTATAGTTGAAAAAAATGAAATTTATATCTAATTAATAATTATTAATTAAATATTAAGAGCTCCTAAAACCACCATTTAATTATTGTATCAAATAAAATATATACTTTTATTTTAATTACCGAACTGAAATAAACCGAAACTTTTTTTGTCTAACTTCCGGTTTGCAGCTCTGCGTATAACTGCTGAAAATTATTTGGCATGTCAGGTTTTTCTCAAAATATTATTAATTCATCACGAGTACACACATGTTCACCATAAATATATTTTTCGATTTATATTTGTGTTTGATTCAACGATGGGATTTGTACCTGAAATACTTATGCGCTAGACTGAACAACTTTTCAGAGCGTCTTCCACAAAGGATGTGCCCGTAATCGATACCTACTAGTGCGTAATATCGCCAATTTGACAACGCGTTTATTTTTTTAATGTCCACGTGACAAAAGAATATAGACGCCATCGTTAACGTGAAATGGATATTTTCGCAATTTCGCTAATTACCATTTTCGCATCGATATTTACATATTTTTAGTACATCCAATATTCGTTACATGTATAAAATCAAGAGATATATTCTGAAAACACAATTTTATACCATCAAAACGATTGTAAATAATATTATTTTCGATTTATCAACGCTGATATATTTTTAAGTTTCAATATAAAAGCTTAATGTGTGCTAGTTTAAACAACTTGAACGATTTATGGTTTAAACACAATGGCTGTACATATTGTTTGATCGCTCTATTGCGAATCGTGACTCTGCAAAATTAATGAAACGGACTGAAAGCTATTCGTATGTACATTTCAGTACACGATGCACGTACAATTACAATTTTATTAAGTTTAATAATAATTCTCAAAGAGTAGTTCTCAGAAAAATGCTGGAGATATTTGTTGAGAAGTTTAGAGCGCAGGGATTCGTGTACTTAAAAGTTTTTTATCCTTGTGAATAAATTTAATAATCATAATTAAATTTATTTATAAAACGTTTCGGCAAGTTTAATCTAAATGATTGATTTTGCTTAATATCTCGAATGCCGTATTCGAAACTGAAATTATTGATTATCTCTCCGTTTGGCTATATTCTTTATTTGCTAAAAAAAAATATGCGAATCGATTCCGGATAATGCGCTTATCTACTAATCAGATTATGGATATTTATCGTGTTCAGCGTTAAACAAACACTTTAATGGTTAACTGCACGATAATTAATACGTGGTATTAAATAACCCGCGTTTTATAATATTAATTTCTATACGTAATGATTTCCAATTTAAATTTGATACCGATTTGCAAATTTGTGCGCGGTTTTGATATATGAAAAAATCGTGTAAATCAAATCTCTCATTTAAAATTGTTAAATATATATTATTTGCATTTTTTTTTAATACATGATTCGAGTTCGTTTTAATATAAAATGTAGAAAATACAAGATTTTTCTTGATCCATGTTTTTGAATTCAAGTTCTCGGTTATCGGAAAGACTCCAAATAGATTGAACGATAATGAGTGGCATGAGGGTTGGAAAAAGAACTCTAAGAAAAATTGTAATTCGTGAGAGTATGCCAACTTTAATATGGAGGCCGTGCCTGCTTAAAAGATACAAGATTGATCCAAACTAATACTAAAGAGTAATAATTTTATTTAAAATGTGCAGTAACTTAGATCTGAAGGTCTAAGAGTGAACCAAAATGTGTATCAAACGTCTTGGCGACATAAGTCTAGCCTTGGGTTGAAGAAGTTGGCACAGGAAGAACAAACGTGTTCTTAAAAGATTCTGCATTAGCACATACGATCAAGAACAGTTTGTAGTGGCTCTAAGACCAGTTTTTTTTAAACTATGCCTTTAAATTCGATTAACTTTAATCGTCTTGGTTATAAGTTCTAGGGCTAGGTTGAAAGAATCACTAAAAACTGCCGCTAGCAATAATGGTGAGCCGATGAATAGAGTTAGCTGGACATTCCAAGATTTATCTTCCAAGGCATGGGGGTATCTAGAAATTTTGGGGCTGAATGCAAAGGTTAATTTTAAAAATATCAAGACTTTAGCCGGAAGAATTTATATTGCAGTAATTAAAAAAAAATTATTGAATAAATGTTATTTTCACATTAGTATGAGCTAAATGTTCTTAAATAAGGGGCCTCACCAGAGTACCTAAATGCTTAGGGTCTCGTCCATTGCATCCCTTGTATCGCTAAAAATCATATTTAACGTGAAAAAAAATATTTATGGGAAATAACCTTTAACGATGGGATTTTGACTCGTAATATATTTATTATTATTCATATTGCAATATAACTGTTAATGTCGCATGAAGAGCCATTTATTTCCGAGGACCCTGAGGGCCCCTTATTACTGAGGGCATAGAGGCCCCTAGGGCCCCTAAATGGAGAGGGATCCGGTGCATCCTCTTGTCTTAAGGGCTGTTCAAAGGTCATAAAAGGCTCCTGTTCTCACTTCCGAGGTCGTTTAGTGGCTATGCCTATTGATGAAGATAGCTTCATTGAATAATTTCTATACGCATTACTTTTCTTTTGTATTAAGAATTGTTAATTCGTGTTAAAAATTTAAGCAATTATTCAATGCGATCACCAAATCTTCTTCGTAATGTTGTGTAAATCTTTGTATTCAAATTTGAAGCATTCCTCATTACATTTTGAAGACATAGAAAACTATTAGGCTTACGTAATCTATCTTGATGTTAGTCTTTTATTATTTCTAGACTATTTCTGCATAAAACGATGAATTTTTCGCAAATTGATTCATGATCTTAAAACGAATTCTGTAATAAAACTCATGGTGTCGACTTAAAAAAACAAGTACCATATCTATCATTTTTCATGTGATAAATGATCACATAAAAAAATAACAGAAGAACTAAGTTCTTCATTAATTCATCATGTGCCTTATCTGTATTCGGACGTAAATGATCTAATAGGTTTTATGATTTTTCCATATTTTCTGGTATTTGTTAAGTATATAGAGCAATCATATACAGTGGAACCTCTCATAACGAGCCCCTCCCATAGCGAGTAATTCGCATAACGAGAAAAAAAAGTGAAAAAATTGCTCCCTTAACGAGCGACATTTCGCATAACGAGTGA